>JAODAI010216623.1:0-16218 GCA_027575025.1 Scotoplanes globosa | reverse complement strand
ATTATGTGGACATCCGATTTAGTTACACAATGCAATATATATGTACTTAGAAATAACTGCACTGGGCTATTTCGAGGCTTCAAAACACCGAGGGGGGGGCTGAGCGCGCACACCCTAAGAGATCTCAGTCGTGTAATAACCGATTGACCTAGAAATTGGTATACCCATAGATCAATGTGTTATGAACAATATGTCATTGTCATTTTTAATTATTCATGAATTAATTAGGCAATATGCTAATTTATCATAATTTATCAAAACGTAACATTGTGTGTTATTTGTTTATGTTCCAAGCTTCTAGATTGCCATATTCTGTAAGTATAGAGGTATATTGGAGTATAGGGTCAATACAATAGGGTCAATAATAATAGTCTATTGCTTTATATATTTTGTTTTCTATTGTTTTATTTCTTATGTATTATATGGTTTATATTTTTATGTTATATATTGTTATACAGTTATGTAGCTTATTTGCTTACTAGTTTACAACATTCGTAATTATTTATAGGCCCCGTTTACTGGTACATTGGTACTAGATGCATTTAAATATGACTAATTTCCTTTTTATATGGAAATATAATGCTCGTTTCATAACATGTGCTCACTCGTTAAATGTCACATGACGCGCGACTGAAGGGTCCGATGTCAATAAAACATGTAGGGAAAAACTTATGAAAGGAAAAACAGTGATCGCGAAACAGTAGTGAAAAACGTGGAATGGGACCTCCCAGCCCCCCCCCCCCCAAGTGAAGTTAGGGTTTTAAGTCACACAAATAATTACCCAATTTTCAATATACCCACCATGTGACTCTTACGTCAAATTACGTAATATACGTATATGGCTTCCCTCCGTCTCGACTGATAAAACACCTCCTAATGTTAATATGGTATCATATGTGCACTGTCCTTCAACTGTATAATGTAATAGAAACGGCAAACACCAATAGGCATATAACATATGTACATATGATGGTAGCATATTAATATGAAGTGTTCCTTGTAAATAAACAACGTTACCATAAGCGGGATCGAACCCAACCGAATATCTGATGTTGTTAATTAATTTAACTGAGCATTTATATTTGTTTTATATTAAGAAGGATAACCAAAAATAATAGTAAATCCATATATTTTCAGAAGCTGATAAACTGGGCTCGTAAACGTTGCGACCAAATCTCTTTGGAGGAAATTAGCAATTTAATTAGATTGACTTCCACGATTTTGAAATAGTTATGATTCGCAGATGGTTTTACGGCATGTGATTACTTCGGTCTTATTATATACATACAGAAAACCAACGTCATCGTGGGTCAACGCGTTACTTATCATTCGTCCACCAATTCGTATCAAAGGCAATCAGCTGGAAAATGCAAAACCAATTTATTTATATTGGATGTACTATATAATGCTCCTAAATTCAAACAACAACTGGATATTAAATAAAGAACTCTACAGTCAAACTGAGCAGACAAGATGGTCAGTTAGTATAGCTAACAGAAGACAGCGGCTTCTTTGGACACATATTTAGACTTCCTGAAGGCGCCCCATCTAAACTTGCTTTGAGAGAAGCACTGAGATATACAAAGAAACCAGGAGGAAGACCGGTGGCCACGCTACTGGGTACACTTATGTCGCAATTGATGGATCACAACATTCATAATTTCGTTGAAGCAACAAACGTTACGCAAAATCGTAATACATCGCGGCGGAGGATTATCACATAGCATGTTGAACAGACGAGACCAATAACGTAATAGGAGCCTTTGGCGCATATGTATACACACACCATTGAACCTGACTCAGCCTACTAATAATACTACTATATCAAATAATCCGTTACCTAACTAGGTGAACGCATTGTCGATTTGCAACTACCCCCGTTTATAATGTACATAACTGGTGTGTGTCCTCGTCTTGACGTGTTTAAAAACGCACACACACGCATACACACACACACAATATTGACGGCAAAGATTCCTTACTAGCCTGATGGAGGAAGGGAATCAGAAACAATAAATACATAAATTAATATAGGCATACCTTCCACATCCACATATGCGCCAGGGTTACTTTCTCCAGCAGAACACACATATCTTCCAACGTCATTCAGTTCAATATTATTAATCAAAAGATTAAATGTTGTTGCATCCGGAGAGTAATAATCTATGTTTTCAAAGTCAGTTCCAGGACCAGCTTTGCTTCCTCTTGTAATATCAGTAGTACCAGCTGTACCATATAATAGCGTAATGGGATTACCACTTTCAGGTCTCTTCCTCCAAGTAACAACATTACTAGCATTCACACTACATGTCAGCATCCCGTTCTCATTGTGTATGACAACAATGTCCTGTGGTGCATTAACAACATCACAGTAGATACCTGGAACAAGATAATGGAAATTAATGTTCAATAAGGGTGGTAGTGAAAATGTACTGGAAACACTAAGTAGGCCTATTATATACTTATATATACCACTAATGTCATAAAATGTTTAAATTCTAAAAAAAATATATTTGTACCACGTATTACGGTGATTTAATCATTACACATTTATTATATTCCTAGACAGATGACTTTTATTTCAAATAATTATTGTTGATGATCTCAAAACATTTCCACTAATAATCAATAAATTTCCATTGCTTCGTTCCAGGTATCTAATAAAATATTTTCAGTCCACCACAGGACATTCTTGTAATACACTGCATTATATTTTAGATAATGTACGTGTATCACAAGAATGTCCAATGGTGGACTAAGAATATTGTAGTATTTACATGGACAGAAATGGTAGCAACTTAGTGATTACTGGTGGTGGCCTATTTAGGATAAGGAAAACTCCGATGTAAACCGCACAGGTAAGCTAGGGCAGCGCTATTGTGGCTATTTGTTTGACAATTTTATGATGATATTAACGGACGATTGTGATTGGGGGCTATCGCGCTCGGTGTACCTGACGCGCGACCTGTCCGGGCAGCGGCAAGAAACTATCAAAATACTGGGGAGCCGATCCACCAGCATTGTATCGGCCGCGATGTGAATTCCGGCTATGTAGTCTCAATGTAGGTACTATTGGAGGAATAGTTTAGAAATATACACCAGGTGGATTTTGGAAAATATGTAAACGTCTTAATGTTACTAATAATAAAATTATGCCCTCTAATATTATTATTATTGATAATGAAAGTATCAGTTCCAATGACAAAATAGCTGATAGTTTTAACAATTATTTTTCAACCATTGGTGAAAAGGTTGTTCAACATTGTAATGATTCTGAACCTAACATGAATGATAATATGTTACAATATAATGATGCTATTTTTAATATTATGCCTATTACAGAATAATTTGTCAAGACTGAAATTAGTAACATGTCGACTAGGAAAGCCATTAGTAGTGATGATATTAGTGTTATGATGCTCGACATTATTGTACCTAGCTTGACTTATATTCTAAATTTGTCTATAGCTAACTCTTATTTTCCTACAGTTTGGAAGTATGCCAACGTTATACCTCTCCATAAGACTGGTGCAATAGACGATGTAAGTAAGTATCGTCCAATCTCTATTTTACCTATGATTACTAAGATCTTAGAATGTGCAATTCATAACCAATTATATAACTATTTTTCTAGTAATAGATTGTTTTGCAATAATCAATTGGGTTTTAGACCATGATATTCTTGTGAAACTATGCTAATAAAACTGGTCAATTCGTATGCAAATAATATTGATAATGGTAAAATCAATGGTGTTGCATTTATCGATTTAAGAAAGGCTTTCAATACTATTGATCGTGATATATTATTACATAAATTGAAGTTGTGTGGATGCTCACCTAATATCATTCAATGGTTTAGATCTTATTTTTATATGCGGACTCAAAGCGTAATATTTAAAGACGCTGCGTCTATGGTTGGCCGTGGTGGACATAATTGCCTATTTAGCGTTGACATTAAAAATAATTATGGTAACCATAATTAGGATATAATTATGGTAGCCATAATTATTTAAGGTAACCATTAATCATATTTAATGCTGACATTAAATTGGAATAATGGTTACCATAAATAATTATGGTAACCATTAATCAACCAATTGGAAGGAATTTGCTTGCCTTCAATATTTATACCGCCGATAATAATAATAAGAGCTTTGCCTCCGCAATGGCATGGCGGTGGCCGGTTCTTTTTTCAAAAAGAGAGCCAGTCACAAAATATCGTATAATGGGTTGCATAAAACGGAGGTGGATTTGCTGGTAGTTAGGAGAGATCAATTGTGGATAGTTGAAGGCTGTAATATTTTAGACGGGGAGCATGTTACCACGCAGCACAAGCCTCTCTTTTTGTATTGCGGCTACAGAAATGTAATGTAGTGAGGGAAGTGGGCCAAAAAGTGATTAAATGGTGGTTATGTAAGGGGCAAGTTGCAGAAGTGTATGATGTTAGGGTGGCGCGGATCTTTGCGGAGCTATATAAGCATGTAGGTGAGGTAGAGGAAGAGTGGGGACTAGTTAATGTTGAGAGAAACTTTGTGGAAGGACTTCGGGCAAGAAGGTAGGTTCGTGGAAGAAAAGCCATATGTGGTGGCCGAAGGATGTAGAGAGGGTGGTGGGTGAGAAGAGGGAGGTCTGGAAGAAATTAGAAGAGGCCAGATATTGTGTGATTCAACCGTATTTAGTCTATATGGGCAGACAAAGAAGGCAGCTAAGAGGGATGTAGAAAATGAAAGAAGGGATATGGAATATAGTATTTATAAGCAGCTGGATGATGATGGCGGAGGAAATTTATCTTTAAGATGACACGGGATAGGAAGGAAGAGGGAGTATATGTTAAGGGAGGCAGAGTGGTTAAGGATTTGGATGGGAGGTTAGTCACGGACATTGATGATGTTATTAGGGTACGGGATAACTACTTCAGAGAGCTGTATAATCAGGGAGGACGCACTGATCTGTATTTACCCAGCGCAGTGATGCGTAACATAGAGGTCGTAGAGATTTCGGACTTTGAAGCACTGGATTGAGCTCTGAGACGGATGAAGAGGGATACGGCTGCGGGTTTGAACGAAACGGGGGTGGAAATATTTGTACTTACAGGTGATTTGAGAGTGAAGTGGTTAAGGAGACTATTCAATGTGTATTTGAGGGAGGGGAGTACCCCAAGTAAATGGCGGGCTGGCCTGATTGTGCCTATTTGGAAGCACATGGGTGATGTTGATGACCCAGGAAATTATTGGGGTATCACACTGTTAGGATCGGTTTCTAAATTTTTGGAAAGCATTTTGGATAGAATAATTAGGGCTAGATACAGGGATCGGGGAGGAAGATGATGGCTTTCGTAAGGGAAAAGGGACTAGTGGTGGGCTCTTCTCACTTAGGCAGCTCGTGGAAAATAAATTGGAGGTGAAAAGGAGTATGGTATTGAGTTTTGTAGATTTGGAGAAGGCATATGATACGGTTACTAGGAAATTAGTTATGTCTATGGTAAGGTGGATGGGTGTTCCTGAATCAGAAATTATGTTGGTGAATTGCCTTTACGAAGGTACAAGGGGTACAGGGTCCTGGTTGGTTCGGGGATGTCAGAAGAGTTTGGGGGTAATGTTGGGCTTAGGCAGCATAGTGCCCTCAGTACACTTCTTTTCTTTATGGTAATGGAAGTGATTAGCAGGAAAGTCACTACAAAGAATGTAATGAAAAAGCTGTTAAATGCTGACGACCTAGCAATAGTTATGGATAGTAACCAAGAGTTGCAGGAGGTGTTGGTAGAATTGAAGGGTTTATTTGAAAGTCATGGGTTGCGAATGAGTATGGATAAAACATATATTTTATCAGTGGGAATGCAACGACATGAGTTGGGGTATAACCCTTACTGGCAAAGGTATTAAGCAGAGGGATAGTTTTGCGTATCTGGGGGATGATTTCTGGGGATGGGCAGTCTTGTGGGGAGGTGCGTAAAATGATCCAGTCGAGGGCTCTGACCTGGAGAAATGTGGAGGGGGTTATGTCAGATAGACACATTTCTAGGAAATTAAAAGGGAAGGTATTGGGTACATGTATTATCCCTGCATGTATTTACGGGCTTGAGACACTGTCCCTGCCATGGACTCAATAACAGCGACTCCTAATATACGAAAATAATTTGATGGTAAAGATTGAGGGGGTTAAGCGGGTGGCTATGTGTAGGTTGGAGGATTTTCTGGATGAGATTGGGATGAGCATGAGTCTTACAGAGAAGGTGATAAGGAGGCGCATGAGGTGGGCTGGTCTTGTTGAACGTATGAATGAAGGGCGACACCCAGAAATGGCGATGTCACATATACATTTTACGGCCTGTATGCCTATTCATTTTAAGACGTTAGGAGACCACTAAAGTGGATGAAGTATAAATACTTATAAAAACATGTAGAGGATGGTAGAAGAGGTAGGGGGATACCTCGTCTGAGATGGAAGGACTATGTTAAGATATTTTTTTTTGAGGGCTGGAGGCGATGTTGAATATAGGGTCATAGCTACGGATAGAGCAAGGAGGAGGGCTTTGGCCAATGATACGTCTAGCTGTCAGTTGGTATTTTCTTCCTTACTAATTTTTAAGGGTTTATGAGCTAGAGAGAGTGCAAATGTATTGATATTCAGGCACAGATCCAGGGACGGGTCCGGGGTCCACCCCATACTGCTCGGCGGTGACTTTTTAATGTGCCTCGTGTGCCGATGTAGTTGGGGATCCAGGGTTCCGGCGGGCCGCACCCTTCAGTGGTGTTTTTTTAATATGCCTTCCACATGCCGATATCAGTTTTTAAAAAAATCTTAGGTGTTAGGATAACGCATTTCTACAAAAATCACTTTAAAAACAATCATAGGTATGCCTACACACAATCCCACCATGTTGTCCGCGTCTGGAACACACAGTTGCTGCTTGCTTTGCCTTCAACATGCGACCACCTTTTTTTCAAACGTAACCAGTTTAGATATGTAAATGATTATTTATACAAAACATATTATCAGAATCTGACCCCAAGTCACGGATCCAGGGGGGTTCGTGGGTCCGGATTATCACTGCTCAGAGGTGATTTTTTAATATGACTAAATTCCAGACTGAAAGTATTATTATAACGCCAATACTTATACAAACATGTGGAGGATGGTAGAAGAGGTAGGGGGATACCTCGTCTGATATGGAAGGACCACACTTTGAAAAAATCCCCAGGAAGGACAATACAAATCTTCATCACATTCACAGTTCTTGTATACTATACATTCAATTTGCGTCAATGTTTTTGCATGCCTAACCGTTTTACATGTGTATGTGTGTATGATTATGGAAAATATTTCACGTTCGTCGGACCCCCATGGACCGTGGATGCATGCTGGCCATCAGATGTGAAAACTTATTAATTGGCCTATACTCAGGCACGGATACAGGGCGGACTGGACCCCACCCCCTTGCTCATGGTATATTGTATACGCCTTCAAGGCCGATATTTGTTTACTATTAGCCCAGTATTTGGTTCATAGGTGCCAGTAAAACGTATATCAGCCTCTTGATTTTAATAAAATCCAGGGAGGACCTTCCACCCAACCGGGCTTCTTAATTAAAGTTCGCACAATTAGTTCCCCTCTTTTTGCAAACGGAACCCGTTGTTTACATATGTATATATGATCGATTATATACAAATATTATTAGTTCGGATTCGGATTCGCAATATCCTGGAACCACCCCTGCTGTGATAATTACCGGATCCGCGACTGAGATTATCAACTACAATATATCTCACATGATAATATAACGTTTCAATTTGTAATAATAAATAACGAACTACCGGATTCAGTTGATATCAGTATGCTTAAGTATAAATATATCATTATTTAATATTTGATAAAGATAAAATTTTACCTGAGATCCTACCATTAATAATCGTCCAAAAGTAATTCGCGGTTTCCTTAATCTTAATACCGAAATATACTGCAGTACAATACTAGACACAAATGAATTTCAGATAGACTTTAATTAATTGCATCCATTTTTGCAAAAGTGTAATCCCCAACCTACATAGGTTCAATATTAAACGATACAGGTGGTATATACGTTAAGTAAGAAATGATCAGTAAGAACATATTCCTCATAATATGATCCTGAACTTCCATCGACCCTGGAGTGGACCTCCTACACCCATCCAAAGTCACACACATATTTATTAAGACCATTATTAAAGACATTGACACTATTCGCATGAACCAAACACTTTGGAGAGCCATTTCATTTATTCGCAACTCTCTGAGAGAAGGAAAACTTCCTAGCGTATAGCCTGGAACAGTCCTTACATAATGTATTACTATGACTTATAGCGCCAGAATACCCAGCCAGCGTAAAGAAATGATCGAACTTCAACTTATCATAGCTATGAACAATTTTAAACACCTGAATATGACCACCATGAATACGACGAAGTTCAAAAGTTGTAAGATTTATACAAGTCCTTAAATATATCAAGAATATCAGCAGATTTATTAGACTTAAAAATCTCCACAGCTTGTGCTTTTTCCTATCTTCTTGTAGAATCCCAGTTGTCGTCCAAGCAGATATACGTTGCTTACTGCTCCAAATATTCTTAGCAACACACTTTCTCCCTATATTATCGATCACTGAAAGAAAGTAACTACATTAGTCAGCAGCATTAAACCCATGCAAACAATTAACGCAATCGATATTGTTCAAATATGCCGCAATTCCATCAATATCCGACTTATGGAAGTTAGGAGCAACCTTAGTGCTCCTATAATAAAATTGGTTAACCACAATGTCAAAACCAATAACCTCATGATCAAAACCTATCTTAGCAAGTCCGCCAACGTCAGCAATAATATTGGGATCACTGCTTAACACACGATCTAAGTTTTAATTTTGCTGAATTATTCAGCAGCTTTCGTCACCATGGATCATACTATATTATTCCAAAGGCTTCAAGATAATTACGGTATTGATGGATGTATTCTAATATGGTTTGTTTCTTATCTTAAAGGAAGGGAACAAGCTGTGGTTATGGATAACACAACTTCTGACGCGTTTTCCTTACCATGGGGAACTCCCCAGGGATCAGTCAAGGGGCCCCTTGATTTAATTTTGTATACTGCGACATTGCCCGATGTTATAAATGGTCATCATGGTATCTACCACATGATCTACGATAACGATGTTCAACTATATGTCGTCATCAAACCTTCTCTCTACGCGGATGCTCTGAATAAGTTAGACTCGTGCATTGCTGATGTCCGGTCGTGGGTTGTACAAAATAAGATGATGTTAAATTATTCTAAAACTGAAATAATCTATGTTCATTCCAAGTTTCGTAATGCTTCTACGTTGCCTCATGTTAAGATCGGTGACTCCCATATGTATCCAACTAGCGCGGCCAGAGATCTAGGTGTTATTATTGATGATAACTTACAGTTGAAAGAACATGTTAGTAATATTTATCATAGTATCTATAAGATAGGTCGCATACGTCAATACATTGGCCAAAAATATACTGAGCGCATCGTTCATGCTTTCGTTTCATCCCGATTAGATTGCAATAACTCACTTTTATACGGAATACCCAATTATTTACTCACTTCCCTTCAAAGAATTCAAAATTCTGCTGCTAGACTTATTACTCGTATAAAGCGCCATGAACATATTAGCTTCCTGTTATGACCGTATTATTTCAAAATTATTATTATTACTTACAAAGCAGTGAACTCTATCGCCCCGGGCTATATTTCTGAACTTCTATTTCTTTCATCTAATCAAAATTTCCAATCTTCTAAAATGCTCATACTAAACCCGGGCCCCTTGTCAAAACGTCATCTTACGGGGACAGAGTGTTTGCTGTTATCACTCCAATACTTTGGAATAGTTTACCATATAACATAGTTACGTAAACCTAGAACTGTAAATTCTTTTAAATCCAAATTGAAAACATATTTGTTTCGTTAACTTTGAACACTGACTGCATGTTGTATTGGTCTCTCTGTGTGTTGTGTGCTTTGAAGCTTTTTTTGCATTTTGCGCCTTACAAATGTTATATATTATTAAGATCTAAAATAGTATCACATAGGAAATAGTAACATATGCTGATGCAGGAAAGAGTCTGACAATAAATCATATAAATTCCTACCGTTATCCCCAGAAGTAGCTTCCTCCCAATATATACCCGGATAATTAAAATCACCCAAGATAATATTATCCCGATCAGAAAGAACATTAATGATATTGAATAATAACTGATCATTGGCGCTTGTACTATTGGGAGACCCATGAACTACACCAATAAGCAACTATGATTGTTTATCCCTCGCTCCAGCTGAACCTCGCGCCACCCGGAATTATTAACCCCCTCTTTCAAATCATATCTCTGTACGTGCTATGAAGTTCCCACTTAATATACAAAAGAACGGTGAAAATTAGTAAGACGCGAGGCAACTGAACTGCAACACCAGAGAGTTTGGCTAACTCGGTCCCGGCTGCAATGGCCGTGATTGGTCAAACGCCGGTCACATTATCACATGCGCCATGTTATTACCACAAGACAGTGTTGCAAAATGGGAAATGCTTTATAGAAATTTTGATGGCTGTCATATATCAATAAAAAGATCAGCTTGCCATTTAGTTTTGTAGGAAAACCATGAAAATTAGCAAATAGGTAGAGTTTGATGTCCAAAATGTCGCCAAAATTCAAAATGGCCGCCAAATCCAAGATGGCCGCCACGTGTCAATAAAATGATCAGTTTCACCATGGTGGCCATCTTAGATTTAGCTGCCATTTTGGATTTTGTCGCCATTTTGATTTTGTATGGGTAGGAAAATGTTCAGCATATCAAACTGTACCTGGTTGAATATTTTCATGTTTTTCGTCAAATATACACAATTGTTATCAATTATTTACCATTCTACTGAACTGTCCCTAATTTATATAACGTAATTAATATAACGTTAATTTATGTAATAATTTATATAACGTTAGACTATATTTCTAAAATACATACTTAGGCCGAGGCCTATAGTTAGGGCATTTTGTATTTTATTTGTCAAATCTGTGAAAAAAATAAATACCAATAGCTTTCTTCACCAGTGTGTTCATTAAGGTGTCCTCAAACACCTCTGAATTTATTCTCGCCCAAAGCCCGGGGGAAAAGTCGGAATTCAAAATGGCGACCAAAAGGAAAACATGTTGATAAAGTCTGATTGGTCAGAAATTTAAAAAATAAATATACGGAATATAATAGAATATGATAGAATAGTGCATTTATATAGCCCAGCTTCTATATGTATAAGTAATACACAGGTATGTACAGATGGGCTGACTTAAAATAAATCATAACCGGGTTACATGATACGATATGCCTTCGTATAAAAATAATAGCTGTTGGTGAATAGAAAATGTTTCAATTTACGTTTAAACTTAACCTGATCAGTAATAGTACGCAGCATAATCGGTAGGCCATTCCAAAGCCGAGGACCACATACAGAAAAGGCACGATCACCAATCTTAAAGAAGACACTACAAAATTATTATTCTAGGACGATCATGATGTGTAAGATTTCTATATGCTGAATGAACATAATTATATTCTTTAGACCAGTACTATAATTACATAGCAACAATTGACGCATCATGCCTATCAAAAGGTACACATATCACCCGAAGTAGCCAATTCATGTATCATAATAGGCCTACTTGTATTATATGTCAACTCCATTATAATCATAGTGCATCTTTGAATGTTCCTATTTGAAAGATTTGTAATTTCATTTCCAGCTAAGAGAGCCGTATAAAGGCAAAATGTGATATGGAAGATTGCACTTATAAGCAGCTGGATGATGGTGGGGAGAGGAAACGTATCTTTATGGTGGCACTGGACAGGAAGGAAGAGGGCGTGGATGTCAAGGGAGGCAGCGTGGCATAGGACCCGAATGGGAGGTTTGTCACGGATAAGGATAGGGTAATGAGGGTTTGGTAGAACTACTTCAGAGAGCTGTATAATCAGAGAGAAGGAGCTGATCTGTATTTACTAAGATCAGTGAGGGGTAATATTGAGGTCGTCGATATTTCGGACTTTGAAATGAATTGGGTTCCGAGATGGATGAAAAGGAATAAGCCTGTAGGTTTGGATGAAACGAGGGTGGAAATGTGTGTTTGTTCTTACATGGGATGTGGGTGTGAAGTGGTTAAGAAGACTGCTCAATGTGTGTATAAAGGAATGGCGGATTGGCCTGATTGTACCTATTTGGAAGCAAAAGGGTGATGTCCATGATCCAGGAAAGTACCTGGGTATCACACTGCTAGGACAGATTTTTAAGCTTTTGGAAAGGATCTTGGATAGAAGGATTAGGCCTAGAGTTGAGACGGAGATCGGGGAGGAACAACATGGCTTCCGTAAGAGAAGAGGGATAAGTGATGGGCTGTTCTCACTTACGCATCTGGTGGAAAAGAAATTGTAGGTGAAAGGGAGTATGGCATTGGGTTTTGTAGATTTGAAGAAGGCCCATGATACGGTTTCTAGGAATTAGTTATGTCTACGTTAATGTGAATGAATCAGAATCTGAATCAGAGGTGGAGGGCCTCTATGAAGGTACAAGGGGTAGGGTTCCAGTTTTGTTCGGGTTGTCAGAAGAGTTTGGGGTTAATATTGGGCTTAGGCAGGGTAGTGCCATAAGTCCACTTCTTTGCATTATGGTAATGGAAGTCATTAGCAGGAAAGTCAGTACATAGAATGTACAAAAAAGCTGTTATATGCTGACGAACTAGCAATAGTTTTGGATAGTAATCAGGAGTTGCAGGATGTGTTGGTAGAATGGAAGGGTTTATTTGAGAGGCATGGGTTGCGTATGAACCTGGATAAAATCAAGATTTTATGAGTGGGCATGCAATAACAGGAGTTGGATATAACCCTTTCTCACAAAGGTATTAAGCAGAGGGATGGTGTTTCGTATATGGGGGTGCTGACAAAGGTATTAAGCAGAGGGATAGTATTGCGTATCTGGGGGGAATGATTTATGGGGATGGGCGGTATGATGTGGAGGTGCGTAAAAGGATACAATCGGGAGCTCTGTCCTGAATAAATGTGGAGGGGGTTATGTCAGATAGACATATTCCTAAGAAATTAAAAGGGAAGGTATAGGGTACATGTGTTATTAACCCTGCATGTATTTACGGGCTTGAGAAAGTGGACCTGTCAGGGGCTCAACAACAGCGACTTCAAATATGCGAAAATAATTAGACGAGAAAGATTGTGGGGTTAAGCGGGTGGATAGGAGGGTTGGAGGATATACTGGAGGAGATTGGGATGAATAGGAGTCTTACAGAGAGGGTGGGTTGCATGAGGTGGGCTGGACATGTTTTTCGTATGGATAAAGGACGACTCTCGAAAATGGCGATGTCGCATATGGAGGTTGGTAGAAGGGGGGAGACCTCGTCTGCGATGGAAAGACTGTGTTGAGAGGGATTTTAGGAGGACTGGATGTGATGGTGACTGGAGGGCCATGACTACAGATAGAGGGAGGTGGAGGACTTTGGCCAATGATGCAGGAAATCACGAGGTAGAGATAGGGTGTGTGCTGTCACCAACACAATGAAGCACATTGACCATTCCATTGTGTCACCAGATAATAAATTTCAGAGATCAATTGAGTTAGACTTGAACCAGGTGTGTAGAATAGAGTATAATAGTTATTGATCAGTATGTGATAGGCATATGCATGCCAGTAGACGCAATATCCATTATTGTTGTTATATTGTTGCACTGTGTATATATATGTGAGAGGCTCTCAATCACTATGGTTAAACTGAAGGCATGCACTTGTTAATTAACTAACACCCACCCTGTGATAGGCTTACGTCCCTTGGACTGCATTACAAATTTGCATACTCTAAGAGCTTTTCAAACTCAGTTATCTTGCTATTCATAGTTATATTTGTGCTATAATTTGTTGCTTCAAAAGTGTCTACTAGGACTTCAATTAATTAAGCATGAAAGGGGATACATTAGTAACTGCACCTGGCCATGACTTGAGGTGTTTCACCTGTGATGATCCTGGGAATGAGTTACACAAGCTGTCAAAAATCACCCGACCATGGACCACAATGGATCACAATATAAATTGTACTCAAGTGTGACGCCAAGTATTCGGGGGGTCTAAGCAGAGGACGCTTCCGGAATGAATCTGCATACAAATCTTGGTTCCAGACACTAAGCCACTTCTCGTTCATTCACCATAAACTGGAAGAAGGTATGTACAAAGGCGGAGTACCTGTTCACACATACGTCACAAGAGCACAGTTAAGACGAGAATGCTGTCAACGCCATTGTTTGCTGGTTGGAGGAAGTGAACCCCTTCGATGTAACATACGATTCGAAGATTATGGTATCCTTCTCCATGGGGCTCAGTAGCACACCCGAGGATCCAGTCAACGCGGATCAGGCAAAGTACTTTGGCAGATCCATGCAGACCAAGACGGATGGAAAAATAGTGTTGGATAAAATGGCGACAAGCATAAAGTCAAATCATTAGAGAGCCTCAGAAGTGTACTGAATGTCAATGGGAAGAAGTTGGTTATTGACTGACTAAAGCTTTTGAACCGCCTCAATCATCATCAGTGAGCGTGAAGTTAAGACCAAACAAGCCCTTCGATTTGAGTTGACGCTAACACCGTTGTCTCTATTTCACAAAGACCAGAAGTTATGGAACGCAGATAAAGCTTCCTTAGCAAGTATTCTGAAAGCATGTAGAATCCTTGGAAAAACACCCCTCCACGAGCCTGGTGATTGGTGATGGGTGGCTCCTGCACAACGTCAGGTGGGAGGCAAACCTTACATGGAAGGACATCGCCGAGAGATATCTTCAGTTTGTGAAGTCCATGGGAAAATGGTACCTCAAGACCACTATGGTCTTTGACGTATACGGCAGCTCCACTAAGGACCATGATCACATGATACGATCAAAGAACGAATGCTGCGACATTCAGATTCACCCAAACATCAAATCCATTAGTAAAATGGCAACAAGACCCATCTTATTCGCCTACTTGCAGAGACATTTCGAATATATGTGATCAGAGTTCAGGAATGCCTTGATGATGCGGACACTTCTATCGACCGGGCAGCTCTAAATGAAGCAAAAGAATCCTCCGTTGAGGTGAGAGCTGTGGACACTAACATCATTGTGTTGTTGATTGAGCATGCTACAGACCACCCGATCTTCACCACAACAGCCAAAGAAACATCTTACGACGTCGGAAAGATCCTAGAGAGATACTGGAAATATTTGATCTTCTTATATAGCTTCTCCGGCTGCGATACAGTGTCGATTTCTGGGTTTAGTAAATTAACTTTTGTAGCCAAGCTGTGTATGAATGTCATAGCCGAAAAGGCTATGTACGTGTTCATGGACATCCGAGTAAAGAAAGATGCCATTACCAAAGCCGGTGCGAACTATTCCATTTCATGTTCCATGGAAAATAAGTCTTGGGAAACTTGGGTGACTTGAGGTTTGACAAATTCAGCAAGCGGGCCACTGCTGGGAGCATAAACATGTAAAACTTCCCCCGACAACAGAAGCTGCATTACAGTACTCAGGCTTATCTCTAGACCTGGACTACAAATGGAAGCTCGGTGGTCAGTGATATGTCCCGGTCACTGCAATAGACTATCTTCTAAAGTGTATCTGCTGCAACCGGGTTGTAGAAACAAAGAGTTAAGTGACAGTATTTCTGCTTGCGGTAACTGTTATGGTAGCTCTTGCCAGAACAGCACACAGTCAGATGATGAAAGGAGTATGAAATATCCTGCGGAGTAGGATGAGTACATAACGAACTAGAGAAACGTAGGTTTCAAATATGATACCTTTTGATATCCATAATGTGTCCATGTTTGCTATATAATTATAGTATAGCTCTAAAGGATATGTTCATTCAGCATATAGATATCCTGCCCATCATGATCGTCGTAGAACAATAATTTTGTAGTGTCTTCCCTATCTTTCTCTACCTCCTGAATCACTATCAAGGGGTGAGGAAAAATACACTAACAATAACTAACAACCGCGTCATTGGCCAACGCTCTCCACCTCCCTCTATCCATGGCCATAACCCTTCAATCGCCATCTCCCCCAGCCATCCTAAAATCCCTCTCAACACAGTCCTTCCACCTCAAACGAGGCATCCCTCTACCCCTTCTACCAACTTC
>JAODAI010216512.1:0-10460 GCA_027575025.1 Scotoplanes globosa | reverse complement strand
TACTCCGGGCACTCCGGTTTTCCCCTCTATCCCCTTGTCCGTTCGTTGCGTCACAGGGCCTTCTGGAAGATTAGCCATTGGCTAAAGAAGTTACCCTGACATGAAATGTTGAAAAATAAATAAAGGCCATAAGCCAATCAGAACTATTTGGGGGATTTTAATATTACAAAATGCAGGATGCGGTGATATGTACTCATAATTGGTAATCATTCAAATGTACATAACTCAATGGCATCTTTGTGTTTACTATATAAATTATAATTTGTATTTTAGACGGGTTAAATTTAATTTCAAGATTACTTTTAAATAAGTATACAGTTTTAAAGTAAGTAATTCTGCTGTGATTTTTCCACTGATTTTTCATATCAAAGTTTTAAGATGCAGCCTACGGAGGTTGTATGTAGTACACTACTATACTTTAGATGAATAGGCCATTTGGTTCGATTACGATCAAATGTTATGAAAATAAATAAAGGTGGTGTAAATTTAAATGATTTTCCATTCCATTCTATTGGGTTTTATACTTGGGGGATAATACACAGATGGGAGGGTTTCTATTGCCGAATGGAGACCCAATATGACGTCATCATAGCAATTCCGCTCACTTGCTATGATGACGTCATTGCGGTCTCCATTCAGCAATAGAAACACAACCATCTGTGTCTTATCCCCATTCATAAACATCACTTTCGTAATGAAAAATCGACAAAAATACCAACAATTTCATGATTAATATCTTTTCTCCAAACATACCGCATCTACTACCCTTTTTCTCACTCAGTTTCAAACTGAGTGAGAAAAAGTGACAATTTATAACTAACGCTGGTACCCGGGTGTAGTTTTAAACGCAAAGCGTGCACAATGAATGACAGCTCGGAGTTGCTGATCATGATTATTGGGTGAATAAAGGAGATAATGTATAAATATACTCCCCTCTGTTAATTATACGCAGTGGACATATTGATGTATTCACAGTGTACGTGTGCGTACTTCATATCGTCAAAGAAATCATACATCATCTTACGCACTTAATAGTGTTTGAAAGCGCGTAGAAGCGTTAACACGTATATAAATTAGAAGAGTTTTCTACGAAGCATTGCACAATGCGACCAAGTATTCATTATTGCGCTTTGTGCGCATCAAACGCAAAATCAACTATATTATTTAAAGTGATACGTGTGCGTCTTACATAGCGCTATATACTGTATGCACTATGCAGTAATGTTGATTACTTGAGTAATTCTCCATGCGCCCACTAAAATTAACAAGCCGGTCCTCTATACTGGATTCGAGACCGGTCTCGAATGAGATTTGACCAACCAGAATGCAGGAGAATGATCATGTGACAACTTGGTGTTTATGAATGGATGTTTAAGATAGCGAAAAAGAGCATATTGACTTCACAGCTATAGTTTGAATGTAAATTTCTTATTGAAAGCTAGATAATAAAGTTGGCAATAATAACTCCTTCCACATAATTTATTATTGCAAATGGCGTTACTATTAACATAGCGGAATAATAATATAATCTAGGCGTTAACATTGTATACTTTTATAAATCGAAAGATTAACAAAACAAAAGGAGGAAATATTTAAGGAGCCTAAAGCTAGGCCTCGATAGCAATTCAATAGCTTTGGAGATTCATCGATATGAGGATATTCTCGCGGACGTACGTCATTCTCCAGTAGTTAATCTCCAGTAGTTATTTCATCCAAGTAGCACGAGTAGGTCAATTAGTAGTATGTAAGACAATATCACAATGCACAACAAGGGACTTAATGCACACTTCAAAAGTACCTTGGAAATAAAAAAACAGACTCCTGGTCTTCGTCTGATTTTTTTCTGCAGTTGGCATCAGTAAGCATGGGAAAACAAAATGAAAGCATTATTCCATAGTAAATATTATTTTAAATAAAATATGATTCCATCTAAAACAATATTTAACCCTAATATATAATAAACCCTAATTCCATTTAAGAAACACTATGCAAAATAAAATCATTATTCTATGCATTAAAAATAATATTCCATCCATAAAATATTATATAGACATAGATAGATATAATACATTTGTAAGGTCCATCAACGACAAATGAATAAAACAAATGTATGCACAGCTGGGCCGACATAATGAAAAAGCAGAACTTAAGTCATATCAACATGTTTATAAAATACATGAGGACTAGTGAAAGGAGATGCTTAACTTTACCGTTGAAAATATTTCTATTAGAAATTAACCGAATATCACAAGGTAAAGCATTCCATAATTTTTGGCCGCAAATGGAGAAAGAGCGCTGAGTGACTTGAGAATATTTTTGGGGAATATTAAGGACTTTTGTGTAACATCTCAATATTTTGATACAACTCTTCAGTTTGTCAGGACCGAGACCATAAATATAGTTATGAACATTAAGTAAGATTTTGAAGACAATAAGTTCAATTACTCAACATAAAATATTATTCCATATAGAAAACATTGATAAGAAATAAAAGCATTATTCCAACTATAGATTTTTTTTAATAAAACATTATTCCATCTTTAAAAACATTGAAAATAAGAGCATTATTTTAAGAAAAACATGGAAAATAAAAGTATTATTCCATCCAAAAAGATTTAAAAATATTATTCCACCTACAAAACATATAGTCAAAATTAAAACATTCCATGTTAAACTACTATATTACGTGAGAAAATTTAGAGAAAGGGCATTATAATGTCAACAATTACTATAAAAGAATAAAGAAAGAATAAAAAGCACAACAAACTAAATGAGCAATGTCTGAATGAAGTTATAAAATACAACTGCTCATAGGAAGATGATTTCATTGATCGAAACACAACAGCTTGTAGGAAGATGATTTCATTGAAACTCAGCTTATTAGGAAGATGATTTCAATGAAACACAGCTTATAGGAAGATGATTTCAATGAAACACAGCTTATAGTTAGATGATTTCAATGAAACTCAGCTTATAGGAAGATGATTTCAATGAAACACAGCTCATATGAAGATTATGTCATTGAAACACAGCTTACAGGAAGATGATTTCATTGAAACACAGCTTATAGGAAGATGATTTCATTGAAACACAGCTTGTAGGAATATGATTTCATTGAAACACAGCTTATAGGAAGATGATTTCATTGAAACACAGCTTATAGGAATATGATTTCATTGAAACACAGCTGATAGGAAGATGATTTCATTGAAACACAACAGCTGATAGGAAGATGATTTCATTGAAACACAACAGCTTATAGGAAGATGATTTCAATGAAACACAGCTTACAGGAAAATTATTTCATTGAAACACAGCTTATATGAAGATGATTTCATTGAAACACAGCTTATAGGAAGATGATTTCATTGAAACACAGCTTATAGGAAGATGATTTCATTGAAACTCAGCTTATAGGAAGAGGATTTCATTGAAACACAACTGCTTATAGGAAGATGATTTCATTGAAACACAGCTTATAGGAAGATGGTTTCAATGAAAGACAGCTTATATGAAGATGATTTAAATGAAACCGAGCTTATAGGAAGGTAACATCTGATACCGATAGTATATCCTGTGCGGGAGAACCATTATAGGGTGTTTGCACAGTACGTATCCAGATCCAGATTTCATTGAAACATAGCTTATATGATGATGATTTCATTGAAACAGAGGATTTCATTAAAACGCAGCTTATAGGAAGATAATTTCAATGAAAGACAGATCATTGGGAAGATGATTTCATTGAAACACAGCTTTATATGAAGATAATTTCAATGAAACACAGCTTATAGGAAGATAATTTTATTGAAACACAGTTTATAGGAAGATGATTTCACTGAAACGCAGCTTTACTTCACTCAGATTGGAAAAATGAGTACCAGCTTTGCTGGGGAGTTTTACATGTGATGGACCAGCGCTCCATCCAGGGTGAGTCATTGACTCTCGTCCGCTTGCGCTACAGAAACAGGAGCCAAGCACCGGTACCTGATGGGCCTTCCGGCCCGGGGAGGATTTAACTTTTTAACAGCTTTAGAGGAAGATAATTTCATTGAAACACAGACAGCTTATAGGAAGATGATTTCATCAATGTGTGCTCAAAAGATGAATTTGTCAAGTTAGTTAATTAGTCAATCATTGAAATGATATTGAGATCTAGTAACATCCTAGATGGGATGGCTTAAATGAAAGATTTAAGTTGACAATATACACACCAATATAATTACAGATCAAAATATATCACAATTACACTATCACCAGACAATTATTAGTAAGCCACAGCATTAGTAGTTAATTAGAGCTAGTTGATTAGAATGAATGAATAGGTTTACTGGTCCTTTTTAATGCAGAGGCTACATAAGCCACCCATAGTCTTTAATAGATCAGTTCTGAGCCACTGGAATATAATTATCATCACTCCAGATTCAAACTTCTGACCTTTCGATGGGAATGAATTCTGATACCTTTATTTTCGTATTGTAATTATAAACAAGCACACAGGCTAGGTTTGCTCTCTGTATCGTTTAATTATTTTTATATTTGTTGGAACGACTATTTAAAGAAATCTGTCATTTTTATATCCATCGGAACGACTGTTTATAGAAATATGTCCATCCGACATGATATTGCAATTAAAAAGACTCTAAGCTTAGTATTATAAGATGGCACAAGCCTCCAATGTCAAATATTATATTATTATTACACTTATTGTCTTTAATATCAAAAAGGGTTACCATGGATTGTGATGGTCCTATTATTAAACCTAATAATAGACTATGATGAGATAGATGATATATTATACATTATATGATATTGTATATATGCGGATGACCTGGTTCTGACAAGTGATACGATAGAGGGACTGAGGGATATGTTTCAGAAATGGAAGCAGGCTTTTGAGAGCAAGGGACTAAAGGTGAATATTGGAAAAACAAAAATGTTGGTGAGTGGAACGGAATGAGAAGTCTTAGAAAGTAAGGTAGATCCATGTGGAGTGTGTGGGAAAAGGGTTATGACAAACTCTGTGTTATGCACAAATTGTAACAAATGAATTCATGGTAGATGTGCAAAAGTTAAGAGAGTGACCCCAAAGCTGGCTAGAGACTTTGCTTGCGGATGGTGTGAGAGGAGAGCTGGAGGGATGGTGGAACCGTTGGAGTGAGGAGTTATGCGACGAGGTGGATACGGTGAAAGGGTTTTGCTATCTGGGGGGACAGGCTGAATGCAAGTGGATGGTGTAATGCAGCTGTAAATGCAAGAGCAAGAATTGGATGGGTGAAGTTCAGGAAATGCGGAGAGTTACTACATGGAAGAAGGTTTTCATTGAAGACGAAAGGAAGAGTTTATAAGAACTGCGCGAGACCTGCAATGTTGTACGGGAGCAAACATGGTGTTTGAAGGAAGCTGATAATGCGATCTCGAGTCACTGAAAGCCTTTGATTGGTTGATTGCTAAGGTGTCATGGCCATTTTCAACACAGAGGTTATATGAGCCCCCAAAGCCTTCTATGCCCCAGTTAAAGCAACTGAATATAGTCATCATCACTATATTCTAATTCTTCAGAGTATGGAAGGAATACAATTCTCAAGTTTCTGTAATGACATGACAGAGGGGCTGATCGATATTAAGAAAGGAATATATCGTATTATCAAGAAAGGAACATATCGCATAAAACTCACCGGTTCTAAGTCAAAGAATGTCTGGTGTTCCTCTTTATTCGGTGTAACTGATCCGTTGAGCATGTCCAGTACAACCTGCTCCGTGTACAAGAAATGGGGCAGCGACATCACTACGGGGGCACCTGTGTGATAAAACAGAAAATTACTGTAACTTGTGACCTTTAATAGGGGGCTGTGACGCATATATGGGCGTTTCAATTTTAGTCTAATTTTTTAAGGATTCTTAACTGAAAATATTTTTCCAAAGCAAGAAATGGAATAAAAGTGGAAAATAAGCTATGTAGACCCTTATTTTCAAGTTAATTTAGTACAAAAATAAAGAGTGGGGCTAGGAATAAGCCTAACTTTTTTATCCTGCAACAACTACCTCAACTAATACCTAGTTCAACCTTGTTGTCCACCAAAATTTCTAAAAAATATGGATACAATAATCTTAATTTCTGGTCAATAACTAGTAGAATCTCCCTCTATATTATAGCACATCCCCATATGCTTTTGTAAAACATATTGTATTGGAAAGATAATTTTGGATGTTTTGTAGTCCACCCAAAGTCCACCTTCAAATCATTAAACTGGGTGCCTGAATTTAATTGCAGACAGAGTACAGAGCAATATCAAGAATAGTAAGTCGGTGGGACACTCAACGAAATGAGTCGGGATCAAGTAAGGCCGAAGTTGTGACTTCTGGGAAAATGAAAAAAATTAAGTACAAAAGTATTTCTGGGGAAAACGTTATGTACTTATTGCGTGGGGCCCCGATAATATCGGGTAGTCTTCTGGACCCCCGGGGTCGGTGTCACAATGTTAAGACAGGGTTGGCGCTAGTCTCAAATGTTGTAGAGGAGATTCCCTATTTGACCTTTCAAAAACGGAGAGGATATGATATTTTAGAAGGATTTTTTCCTAATCAGAAAAACAAAAAAGAGGGATTGCCTATTCTGGTACTACGATGCAAAATTTGTGTTTTTCTTGGCGAGACTATGATTTATTAGAAATAAACAACGAAAAGGGAATAGTATTTCATGGCTACAGGTCTTTTCTTTTTACTTCTTAGAGGGATTTTCCCTCTCCACCCCCCCAGAATTTGCCCGAACCCAATTACAATAGCGCGAATCTCTCTATCGTGCACCTAGTTCAAACACTGCGTTAAGAAACACCCAACATCAATAGAACAGGAACAGACGACTTACTCTGGTGACATCTGCTGACGTTCAACAACCCGCCCGGGAGACAGTGGTCTGACGGGGTGCAGTAACCAGCGTTGTCGGGATTCACGGTGGAGTTCTCAAAGTCAGACGGCGGACCCACGAAGCGGTAGACGGGGATGCCAAACACGTCCATGTCCTTCTCGTAGACTGTCTGAATGGATCTGAAACGGAAGTCCAGGGTAGACAATAGATTTTGTTAAAAACGCAGGGCATCAAGGCCATTTGTATTTTTACAAAAGGCACCAAAGCCATCCCATTGAATTATCATCGTCACTTATTTGTTCTTTTAGAAGGCACCAAGGCCATCTCGAAATTTACAAAGGCATTGGCCTAAGTGGCCTTCGTATATTGTCATCCCTGATATAACATATTCATATTCCTACACGACAGTCACTTCAAATCATAAAAAAAATCAAGTAATCATGACCCTATTAATATTAGAAATCTTAAGTGCTGAAAATATTACTAACTTTGTGTGAGATTGCCGATAAAAACTGAAGGTGATGCAAATGTTGAATATGAATTCAATGATTTTTTTGTTGGCATATAAATAGTAATTTCCCGATACACGAAGTGAGTAAAACAAAGTTAAGAGGATAGTTTACCCTCAATGCATTGATATTATTATCAATGTATTATGATGGCATAATACATTGATAATAATATCATTTTAACATTTTAAAATTATGTAGTAGATAAGAAATTTAGGTGTAAAAATCAATACAACAATTCACCAAAATCATAGGAATCAATTTCAAACACCAAGAAGAATGAAGAAATATGAAAAAAGTATTACTGTTTCTCATCAAAAGTGATGAATAAGTGATTGATAATGCCGCCAAGTTTTGATTTTTATAGCCGGTATGGTGCTCGTACGAGCGCACAGGTAGTTCAACATGTACACGCACTGCATACGCTAGGCCTACTGTATGCGCCTCGATGCTACGTAACAGTATTTCAAACGGAGTATAATATGTCGGAAGCTTGTTGCTAAATGCAAATTAACAAGCAGTTAACAACTACTTCAAATGATGATTTCTCGATTATACAAAATGTGTCAAATTTGGTATATGGTATTAACTGATTTTCATTCTTTTTCTAAATTATTTTGACATGCCGGTGAACTATTCATTTAAGAAGGAAACAACATCCCTGGAAGGCTTGGATCACAAACGGTATTTTACCATGTAAATATAAATCAGTTTGAATTAATCTTTTACCTATTATTACAGGAATGACCAACAACAGTAGTTTGGACAATAAAATCTCATTACTTTTGTACGTACCATAAGTTATGGAGGTTTGAAGACTTACCTCCCGAAAAGAATCCAAACAAATTTACTATTCTAAATTGATGTCTACAAAGGTTATCATAAGTGTTTTGAATTACAAATGGTTAGTACTGGTCAAATAATTGCACCATTATGTAAAATTCTGGATACCAGCTGTTAGTATGTAAAAATGTAACCTAAGTTACCATGGCATTGCCCATATACACATTTCTAAAGCCACGGATTGTCACATCAAAGATATAGTGACATTATTCTGTAAACAAATGGGACAAAACAAAATTAAAGTTTAATGACATTATTAGCATTACAATGAACAACCTACATTTCCCCAATAACCCAAATCCCCAAAATATAACTTTTGTCACCAGGGGGGCGAAACTCCCATCTTGCTATACACAATGTATAGGTGAGATATCTCATCATTTGGGTCATCAAATTTCCGTTATTTTAAGTAAATCCAACTAACGTTCCATACTGGTAATTGCTATACATGTACAAACTGAAGTTTTCTACAATTTTGACCCATCAAATTAAAACCCGCCTTGGACTTGTTGCAAACTTTCGGTGTAAGTAGTGCACTTTTAACTTTTATTTGGTACGACCATGTAAGTACTACTAGCCAAAGTGAACTTTTGATCATAAATTATCATTGTATTTCGGTAGACATTGAAAATTACTTTATTGAGAAAAACAGGTTTATTGTTGGTATTTTGATGTTTAATTATAATAAAAAATGGTCCAAAATTCACCATTTTTGCAATTTTATAGTAAATATTCAACTTTTCGATCAACGCATTTTAACAAAATAACATATAATTAGCATATAACGTATAAGAAACATACAGTATAAATAATCAAGCAGTCTATGCCGAAACCGGCAGATTACCACTTGTTGTCAGACAACAACAAAAAGTGATAAAATAAGTGTTGATTTAGACAAAAATGGGTTATCCAGGATATCGACACAATACATATTAATATATATTTTTAAAAACTCGAAACAATTTTTGAGCACATTTGTATGGCTGATATGCACCATATAACAACATTTCTCAAATTACGAACATATAGAAAATTCAAATTAGAATTTAAAACAGAAAATTACTTGACCTACAAGATAAATCATTCCCATGAAGTTTCTATCAAAATTTAGACTTAGCTCAGATGATCTAAGGATTGAAAGAGGACGTTATGAACGTCTGAAGTTGGGGGTGCGGATCAAAGACTGTATTGAATTTGTAATTGTGGAGAAGTAGAAGATGAAGAACAATTTCTGATATACTGTCATGCTTACGATAACGGACGTTTACTTTTTATTAAATACAAGTTTCAGCATCATAAGATTTTTCTTACCACTGGTGTAAAAAGTGGTGGTTCCTGCTTTTTCTGATTTTATTGAAATTTTTATTTACTGAATAGATACATAACCTAGAGGAACTTAATATTAGCGGAATTATTTTTAATATGTCCATAAAATATACTGAAATAGGGACAAATTTCTGTCCCAAAAGTTATTTTCTCTTTGAATTATAGCCAAATGAGTATTCAAATTAACAATTTTCCTTAATTTTATGCATAAATGTTAGTCTAGCTAAATAAGTAGAATATGACCAATTATCCTACTACATATAGCATGGGCCATGATTGACATAAGTCCAAAGTACAAAAGATTTGAAGAATGGTAACTCTGTATTTTTTTAGTAAACCTTCGTTTCGGACATCACCCATGGATTTGGTATGTTGTTTCGGACATCACCAATTTTGGCTTTAACATTAACTTTAAGTGTCAATTTTTAATAAATTAAAATATCAATTTACTTAAATTCAATGCAATAGGATACATATAAACATCATTTTGAAAGTAAAAAGTAGAGAAAGAGGAATTTCACATGTTTAATTTGCAAAAAATCGGACATATCCACTAATTGTCAATAAAAGCTCCTAATGTTGATTTTTATTACATTTTTATTCACATTTTGAACAGTTTATCAACAATATATTGCAGTTGTATACTACCAAGATTCTATACTTATGGTAATCGTATGTATGATAATTAATATCTCTCTCTCTACCTCCTGAATCCCTATACAGGGGTAAGGAAGAATACACTAAGTAATTGCTGCGTCATTGGCCAACGCTCTCCACCTCCCTCTATCCATCAGACCATGGCCATAACCCTCCAATCGCCATCTCCCCCAGCCCTCCTCTAGTCATCCCAACCTCCCCCTAATATCATCCAACCTTCTCCTATCCACCCTCTTTACCCCCACTATCCTTCTCAT
>JAODAI010216401.1:0-10460 GCA_027575025.1 Scotoplanes globosa | reverse complement strand
TAATGTAAGGTGTATTCTTACGAAATATTGGCCTTAATACTTAATTCACTATGAATTTAAAACTCACCGCCATTTTCAGCTTTATATTTAGCATATGGACCGCTTCAAATTTTTCCATAGATATACATATATGTGATATCATTGCCTGGTTTGTCATTGCCTATTATAGAGTCATCTGTCATCAATTGCAGACATGCTGCCACATTTATCCCGCATCAATGATGACCGGCCATCTTGTGTAATGACCATTCCAAGATGGTCTCAAGCCCTCGGGAACAAATTATTACAACTTTCTGTTAGTCTTACCCCTGCCCACCCGCTGTGTCCGCCAGTCTAAAAGACCACCAGATAAATGTAAAACATCGCACGATTCCCTCCATTTCCTGCACCAGACCCCGTGGTCTACACTGTGCGTACGGGTGTACACTCCGCGTATTTGTCTACATACAGTGAACCCTGCGTGTAGAGGAGGCCCTGCATGGTTGTAGGTCCATCCATGGTGTGTAACATTGATAGGTTGATTAGAGCTCTGTTGGTACTACGTAAGGAAGGGCACATCCCCTGCTAGTAGGGAGTCCAAAATCAACAGGAACTACCAACTTTACAGCTCATTAGAATAATATCTGTAGGCACACACTAATTGTTGACAGCCTGGGATTCTGACAGGCATGGGGTCATTGCCAAAAAATGGAAAATGCTAAATATGTTGGAAATAAATAATAAGAATATTGGTAGTGATAATAAACCAGCAAGAGCCAACAACAAAAATACACAACACAAGGATACCAATATGGTGCTGGGTTGCATACGACAAGCCACGCTACAATACACTGATAGGAATATATGGTGATGGCATTTGACAAGTCATGTTAAAATACACACCATACTGATAGCAATGATGGCATATGACAAGCCATGTTAAAATACACAACATACTGATATCAATGATGGCATATGACAAGCCATGTTAAAATACACAACATACTGATAGCAATGATGGCATATGACAAGTCATGTTAAAATACACAGCATACTGATAGTAATGATGGCATATGATAAGTCATGTTAAAATACACAACATACTGATAGTAATGATGGCATATGACCAGTCATGTTAAAATACACAACATACCGATAGTAATGATGGCATATGATAAGCCATGTTAAAATACACATCATACTGATAGCAATGATGGCATGGGACAAGTCATGTTAAAATACACAACATACTGATATCAATGATAACATATGACAAGTCATGTTAAAATACATAGCATACTGATAGTAATGATGGCATATGACAAGTCATGTTAAAATACACAACATACTGATAGCAATGATGGCATATGACAAGTCAAAATGAGATAAACCTACTACTGTATGTACACTTATATTTTATTGTACACAATCTGCAATATATTTAGTGACTTCTTCTTGATATAGAACTATTACTATTATTTGCTGCATAAAACATAACTTTCAAAATGCACATTTCTCAATTAAATGATATTTCACCATATTTAGACTAATGTTGGGCCAATTTCTTACCCAAAATCTCAACAAATTATGCATCATTTTAAACTTCTTGAAATGAGTTGTGTAAATTATTATCCAAAAATGTCACCACAAGTACCAAATATTAGAAGAATAACAATAATTTAATCATTAAACAATTATGTGATTAAATATTCCATCCAGTTTCTGATCTCCAGTAGTGGCGAATATATTAAGACTAAAGCATGAACTCCCTGGTATAACTGTTCTCAATAGTCATTAAATTTAATAATTCAACTGAAGTTTAGTACTTGCCATGCAATACTATTTTTTATAAAAGGATTTTTAGTCCTAAACTTCCCCATTGACAATGTATTGTGCACTACTATGGATAAACATACTGTAATATAGGACCCACAGTAGGGTATAGTAGTTAGAACCATGTGTCCGTTAATCCAATCCATAATACATGTCAAAGAATAGATAAGTTACGGTCCACTCAATGCTCTCCCATACATCTTAATGAATTTATCTTGAGTAAACAACAGTAATAATTGCCTCTCAGCTGTATGGGTAATATGATGATAACCGGAGTTGGCATTGAGAAACATAGAAAGTTGACATGTGCCACTAATTCAACCAAAATAGAGACAAAAAGATAAGGCACAGGACCCAAGATAGGAGTAACTTTTATGAAAACATAGGAACAATCCGAAACCGACAACCGCTAACAAGCATGACTGTGTTTGGAAATGCGAACTGATTGACGAACAGCGCATAAATGCGACGTAATCTAGGAATTTGTACAACTCCATGTTAGCTCTGCGGGAGCCCCGGCTGTCCGCGGCCGAATCCTAACGAGTGCGATCGTTTTGATTGGTCGGTTCAATCGTTATCACCAGTTGCACTTGGGATGTACATGTACATGTGAGGGCTGGGCACACTCGGCGGAGCATGTGAAGTTATGTCACTTATAATAATAAGATTCAAAGTGGTTTTATACCATTTAGAGAGGGGAGTTATTGACAGCAGTCAGAGGTTTCCATCTTCATCTGGTTGTTGCCAGTAGGATACTGTTATTCTATCAATTGGAGGACGGTTACATCAACAAAGAGATCTTACTCTTCTTACAGGTAGGTAGACCGAAGACAGACATGGAGGAGGTACAATAAAATGTATTGAAATAGTATTACAATTGAAAGGAGGAATGGACAAGATTATAAACTGGTGGCAAAGGTATTAACCGCTTGAGTGCAGAAGCATTTTCAAGTTGTGAACTTGCTTGTCATCAGGTGTTTGCTTTTACCCTGCCTCTGCAGATGCAGGATTTATTAACTGCAAACTTTTAGTTTCAGAAGAGTGCCCTCAATTTGTAGAAACTTCTTAGATCCTGACATAATGACTGCTTTGCAGAGTGGCATGGCTTGTCATGGTTACAAACCGGGATATTCATACCTGATACAATGACTTCTTTGCAGAGTATCATGGTTTTTCATGGTTACAAACAGGGATATGGTTTTTCATGGTTACAAACAGGGATATTACCTGATATAATGACTTATTTGCAGAGTGTTGTGGTTTTTCATGGTTACAAACAGGGATATTACCTGATATAATGACTTATTTGCAGAGTGTTGTGGCTTGTCATGGTTACAAACAGGGATATTACCTGATACAATGACTTCTTTGCAGAGTGACATGGCTTGTCATGGTTACAAACAGGGATATTACCTGATACAATGACTTATTTACAGAATGACATGGCTTGTCATGGTTACAAACAGGGATATTACCTGATACAATGACTTATTTGCAGAATGGCATGGCTTGTCATGGTGACAAACAGGGATATTACTTGACTTGACAATAATTTGTATTGATATAAATATATATAAACAATTCAAACATGTAGCCCACCTTATACGTATATAACATATTGAATGAGTATAGCTAGTATTATAAACAGTAGCTACAAATACAACTTTGTATAACTTTTTAATGACGGTGCAATTAACATTTTGAGGCGGTACACAAATGGTGCAATTTGCGTAATTTGAATACCAATTATAAATAGTTTCCCCTTTTCTTTTTCCCCCGCATTGTTCCAGGGACCCAGGTGATGGCCAATTTCTGGGCAATTCACCACAATGAGGATTACTGGGACCAGCCTCATGAGTTCATGCCAGAGAGGTTTCTTACCGATGAGGGCAGTCTTCGTGGTCTGAGTGAATTCCCCTTCTTCCTGCCATTCTCAACGGGTCAGAGACGGTGCATGGGACAGACCATAGCACAGGCAGAGCTACTTGTCCTCCTCGGGACTCTGATGCAGAAATTCACCTTTGAGCTACCTCAAGACGTGGAAGCGGACCTCGAGGGTGAGGCCATGTTCTCACTCATCCCAAAGCCTTACAAGATCATAGCACGAAGACGAGACTTATAAGATGAGTCTTATAAGATGAGAGAGATGTACAAGAAGAGAGACATAGACGGGTCTTAGAAGAAAGTTTTATTTGAGATGGGACTTATAGGATAAGTCTTTCAAGACAGGTTTTAGAATGTGTGTCCTACAATAAGTTTTACATGATAAGTTTTATAAGACAGATGATCAGATTAAGTCTTACAAGAAAAGTTATATTATAAAGAAGGTGGTTACAAGATAAGTATCGCAAGACGTGAGTCACACGATAACCTGTTTTATATGATGAGGCGCAGGACTGCCCGTTCTATACCGGGGTGAAACTTGCCTGTTAGGCCGATATGCCACGAGGTGGTAATATCAACATAAATTGACAGAAGTGGACAGAAATGGACCTACATGAGAATAGTAGCTTGGATGTGTTGCATATTCATGAGAAAGTTTGACAATAATGTATATATTAGATATAATATTTTTTCCATCTCATTATGTTGACTATGTCATCATGAATTGCTGCTGTGATACCCGGCTGGGTCAATTGATCTGCACTGCTCTGTAATACTTCACATAATTGATTATCCCCATCATTCTACCATAATGCTATGTATATAGAGTACGGTGTCCCTTTAGAGTTATATACCATATACAGTATACCATTTAATAGTGTGAAGGTAACCTGGGTAATCAGAGATGCTGCCATTAACCAATCACTGCAGGCACCGCCAATACCTCTCAATTTCAATTAATACACCAAATGAGAAATAAACAAAAATACAAAACTGGCTGGCAATACTGTACGACACGCCGACATGGCACGCCATTACACGATTAATTGGACTTACAAAGTGGCTAATTTGTACAAGGTTTTCAGTAAACGGAGTCGGCGTTGAATCGGTGTTGATGGCCATTATCGGCATCCCTCCGTCCGCCTTCCTCTTGTAATGTAGACAGTCATGAGGACCTGGTGACTATATCACAGGGAGGGACTAACACACCGATATATATGAGGAAAACAACAATAAAGATGACAGGTCAGATCCTCATTGATTCACAACGGAGACATGCCTCTGCCTCTCTCTCTATCGGTGTATCCGACACAATTGGACAAACTCCTTTTCAGGGACGTTTTGGGGGACTCACACAGTACAGAGACTATGGTAGCTGCTGCATTTGTCATAGGCGTGTGCTACTGCATTATTTCACCCGTCTTGCCAAGTAGTGGAAGCCCCCAAATTTGGAAAGACTGATTTGGATGACTAGGACCAACGACTTGGATAAACTTGCTGACCAAAGGCGCTCCCCCCTGAGAGGTTAAAGGTCGGACTGAATTGTCTCTTGTTTTTATTCTTTTCACTGTCTTAAAATTGACTCACAAAACTTGAGGAAGTAGTGGACGGTGTTTGATATTTTTACGGTGGTCTGAGCAAGTCGGACAGCTGGACATAGCTGGACAGAGATGGTGAGTAATAACCAATTTGCTTGTAAAGTGGGTTAAACCATCCGTGGTTAAACAGTGCTGTAAAGTGGGTTAAACCATCCCTGGTTAAACAGTGCTGTAAAGTGGGTTAAACCATCCCTGGTTATTGGGTTAAACCATCCGGGGTTAAACAGTGCTGTAAAGTGGGTTACACCATCCCTGGTTAAACAGTGCTGTAAAGTGGGTTAAAGCAGCTCTGGTTAAACAGTGTTGTCTTGCCGCAGCAGACAGACAAACATTGTGTTTTTGTAGATGATTTCTCTCACATTCTCTACAACTACATGCTCTGTCTGTGGATATGGAGGGCTGATTCATCTGGCAGGACGCTTAAAAGTGGAGAGTAATCGCCTTCAAATTGATGAAGAATTAGGTTTCCTGTGTCCGATGACACATTTTATGACATTGGGTGCATAAAGTATGAATTGAGAGACAAGGCATAACATCTTCCTGTAGTTGTGATAAGTTACAGAGGCATAAACCTGGCATTTATTTACTTAGTAAAGTAAATTTGGTGGGGTGAGGACTATGGTTTTTAAAGATTCATCTACGAGATAAAATAAACACACAATACCTTATACATGGTGATAAGTTATATTGTAATAGTAAATAATTCAGTTGTTCTAAAATCACCATAATACATTTGCTTATATTTTTAGTTCTATTTTTGTTTTAATGAAAACATTAAGCTACATTAAATATATAAGATTTAGACAATTTCAAGAAGGGTATATTACTAAAACATTAAGCAACATTAAATATATATAAAAGGTTTGTTCAAGAAGGGTACATTACTAATACATTAACCTACATTAAATATACACGATTTAGAAGGATACATTACAAAAAAAATATGATGTATGCATGTAACTGGTTCTTGAATTTATAAAAGTTAATAGAATAATTACATTAATGCTCGACAAATATTTTTCAATTATTGCAGTATTATATTCCTTTATGTAAAATGAATAATGCACTTTTAAGAAATTGCACCAATTCAATCTGCTAACTCTGCATATTAATTTAAAAAATCAAATGTTAATTATGTAAATTATAATATCAAATGTTAATTATGTAATTTATAATATTTAGTACTACATTTCAGCTTCAGAAAATGAAAATATACTTTCTATGTCAAAAATAATATTAAAGTGTGCCTAATATATCAAAACAATTCATATTGGTGATTTAACTGCATGTACAAATGTTAATGTATATTATTCATATATTGATTGACCTGCTGTGTTTGCACACCATTTCAACATACCCTTAAAGAAATGTAAAAAATATTAAAGTATTATCTAAACTCATTTAAGCATGTACAAAGATGCATTAAATTTAAATGACTTAATTGTTGTAAAAGTTTCAATAATTTTTCAGCTGAAATATATCAGTTAATACTAATTTCACATTATTTAACATACATGTCTAAATTTAAAAAATGTATACATTTCAAAAATATTATGCTGCCAACTAAAACATAATCATTGATACTGGATTGGTCACTGGTTACGAATAAATTATAAAAAGTGTAATAATATGCGATATCTCACAAACTACTACTACGAAATATTTACAGCTCAATGTGTTCAATTTTAATTATTCAATTAACTTTTCTTGAGTGCCTATACATCAACATGATATCCCATTTAATTCTAAAATATGTGATAAACAATTATAATTAAAAACTTTACTGACAAGGAATCGGGATAATGATTTGTAAATGAAAGCATTGGTGAATGTGATTTGAAAAGAAATTATCCCACTTTAATAAACTATTAAAGCCTATAAGAATTTTTATAATTACTTTGTGAATTTTTGGGGTACTAGCTAGAAGCCCAATATTTTAGGAAACTTTTATTATCACATTGAAAATCATTAAGAAAGATCATAATTTGGTGTGTAATGTGTACATGCATTGTAATATTTGTAACAAATATGGGATGTTCTCCACTACCTAGTACTAAAATAGGCTGAAATTTAAGGATTTTTTGGCAAAATCTTGACTCTAGTTTCTTATAAACAATTGTATGGTAAGTCTGTTTACCATATTACCATAGAAGTTTGTTTGTTTATTTAATAGCAGTGGTCACTTTTCAGATTTCCTCCATTGAATGGACAAAACAAATAATAATAAAATAACCACCTTTTAGTGAATATGGCTATTTTACATATCAATATTTAATAACATCATTGATGTGTACTAACCAATATGATAGCAATAGTGCTTTCTTTCTAAACCGCTTATCAATATTTAATAACATCATTGATGTGTACTAGAACCAATATGATGGCTAGTGCTTTCTTTCTAAACTGTTTATCGATATTTAATAACATCCTTGATGTATATTAACCAATAGGATAGATAGCTAGTGCTTTCTTTCTAAACCACTTATCAATATTTAATAACATCATGGCTAGTGCATACTTTCTAAACCGCTTATCAATATTTAGTAACATCATTGATGTGTACTGACCAATATGATAGCTAGTGCACACTTTCTAAACTGTTTATTGATATTTAATAACATCATTGATGTATATTAACCAATAGGATAGCTAGTGCATACTTTCTAAACTGTTTATTAATATTTAATAACATCATTGATGTATATTAACCAATAGGATAGCTAGTGCTTACTTTCTAAACGGTTTATTAATATTTAATAACATCATTGATGTGTATTAAACCAATATGCTAGCTAGTGCTTCTTACTTTCTAAACTGTCCACTGCTGAATCACCAAAACTATTAATAGTTAAAACAAAGAACAGCCAGCACGCACCGAGTCCCACAATTCAATCAATTGTCAGGACGATGAAAATATGACTGCCGTCTCCACTCCTCGCACGGGGGGCAAAGCGTCTCCACTCCTCGCACAGGGGCAAAGAGAAGGTTTCTCAACAGTCAATTTAACCTAAAAACCTGATTGAATTTAGGTCAAGGCCAGACGGCTGAGATATCAACTGTGCCTCTTGATTTTAACTTTTCAACTGAAAATAAGCTGTGGCAAGCCGATGCAACGTATCAAAAACAATAGAAACCAATCCCACTGATAATGATAGGCCCTGGCGGTGGATACAAAGAATGCATTTTCAGGGGTGTACTGTGAAAGGCAGACCACAGGTTTCCTACTTGAATTTCATCCTCTCTCTATCTTGTTTGGGAGGCTTACCCCAGTCGATTACGACTACTACTATTCTGGCTCATCAGGCCCATGTATCTCCTGTGAGAGAGAGGCTATGACCAGTGCTGCTACATGGAAGAAGCCAGCTAGCTGCCTGTCTCTGTCGGTGGTGTTGTATACTATGTGATTGGACACCAGAGACTGGCAAGAGGGAAAACAAAAGTTTGAGAGGGTGAGAGAGACAGAGGAGGGCACACAGCTGACTACACCAGGCTATTACTCTTCACCAGATCTCTACTGTAGCTAATAGACATTGGTGACAGTGACCTTGTGACCAACTTAAACATATTAACAGTTCAAGAACCCACACGCAATAGTAGCTGCTGCCTTTATTAAAAGTGGAGAGAGTTACTTCTGAAACAAGTCGTGGAAGTCAGTGTCGCACTAAACACAGGGAACCGTCCCTCGGAAATAATTAGTAATAATAACGGGCATTGACAAAAGGTGACATGTTCAGGATCATACTGTTTAATTGGTGCTGTCTTAATTACGAGTGATACAAGATCGGCAACGTGACTTAAAATATGTCAAGAAATTGATGGATTGTGAAAATACAATCCTTATCGTAGTTTCTGGATAGGTGGAAAACTCAATCAGTGTAGAAAATTTAATATTATTTGGACGGAATTAATGTCGGTTTGTACTCACTCTGCACAATGTCAATACAAATAATTGGTAAGTGTTTACAATATTTTAAATATTAACGTCGACATCAACATTTACATTTCACTTCACTAATTTTTATACGAGATATAAATGAATTGTTTCTCTTCACTTGGTCACCAATGCTATTGTTATTATACATACCGTACAGCACATTTACATAAAAGTAAAATTTGGGAATTTATATCACAACATTTCTCACTCAAATTTTCAAAAACTAAAAATATTCTGATATTAATTATTATTAGCTATTATTAAAATTACTTTCAAAATGTACACTGTAACTAACAAATATATTTTGTCCAAAAATATTCCAGTCTAAGTTAAGGCCAAGTCAAACAGGAGGCTTATTATTACACAGCCTAAACACTATACCAACTTTAAATCAAAGTGCGACATTGTAAAAGTTACAATCTAATTTAATACTACTCTGGTTTATTAAATTTGGGGCATTTTTACTTAGAAGCATGGTGCTGATCTACCTAACCCATATTACATTGAAAATATCAAACCATTATATGCAGATAAACATATATTTATGTAATATATGTTGTTGGAAAATTCCTATCTTTTAATATGCTTTGATAATGCCTGCTTTCATATAAATATATAACGATGATAAATGTATAAGTATTCATGCCAACGCATATTAATATATGTGCACAATTTCTGATTAATTTGCATTTTATCTATTATATACATGCCTATATTAATATTGGTTGAGATGACAATTTACTTTAAAATTTTATAGGCTATGTTTTAGCACTTTTAAAAACAATAAGGCAATAAGACATTATTTAAAGGCTAGGCGTCTATAATAAATATAATAATGATATTATTAATATTATTGTTATTAATTTTATCATTACTATAAATTAAAAGTTTGTAAATTACTTGTGTTAATCAACCAATATTGTCAAGTAGTATATAAACTGCAGGCTGTTGGCCTTAGGCAATTAATTATAATTATTTTTATGAAAATCTTAAATAAATATTGTATTCGCATAAAACCAACTGCATGGTTTTATTCATTGATATTAATAAATCTACTCCCCTTCATTATTAAATATACTCACTTATGGTGTTGCCATTTACTTAAAATATACTGGAATTATAATATAAACATCAGACCTTGTATTTAATGTAAAGTGATAATAATTACAAAGTCTTATGTTCCAATGTGTTATGCATAATTATGGTTCCATAGGTTAGATAATTGGGATTTG
>JAODAI010216290.1:0-10461 GCA_027575025.1 Scotoplanes globosa | reverse complement strand
AGATGGTAATTATACTTTCATTGAAGTGGTGATATTCCCAAAAGCAAGGAACCATTGAGCCATTTGGCTCTTGTTTTACTACATCTTTAATTGTTTTGAAGTGGGCATTATATATCCCACAAAATCGGTGGAGCGAATACCCTTAACACTTTCACAGTTGGTCAAACGGTGCGGCACGTTTGGCCTTAACAACTAGGCCTAAATGATACAGCCCCATATGTGAATACAATTATTTACAATTTGTTGCCTTTATGCCTCAACTTTGATACATATATATTCAACGTCTGTGATTACGTCATCCCGGTTATCATTCGTCAATAGAAACCCCTTCTATGCATTGTTCCGTAATTGGTGTTGCGCCCACCGATTGGTACACAATACCATACATATGTAATCCACGCACACCCGGAGGTAAAGCCATTTTTTTATATGAAAATAATGGATCACGTGTGACACAATATTGGCCAATCAGAATACAGTATTTATAATAATTGATAGTTGTCAGTTATGTATGTATGGTGTAACATTTCATTTTGGTTTCATTTCATTTCATGGAGTATTGAAATGAACGTTGTCTGCATCTTTGTCTTGATACTGAATTATTATATTACCATCTCATTGTTTATTTCATTTCAGTTATAAAGAAAGCATAACGAAGCTGTCTGCAGCTTGGCGTGATCAGCGACAACACCCTAAAGAGAGGGCAGCAGACAGCATTGAGCATGTCATCAAACATGGCGGTGAAATCATGCGTTTCTATGGCAGCGAGCTGAACTTTATTCAATACTATCTGCTTGATGTTGTGGCGTTCTGTCTCTTTGTGGTCTATGCGACGGTACGGCTGTTCCTTTGTCTGATTCGATGTCATGTCTGGATGTACTACAAGGTGTCTGTCCGGTCCGTGAAACAGAAAACCTGCTAGGAATCGTAAAGACTCCCTCCCCTCTAAGTTATATTTGCCCTGTAATCTCATCTATATAATACCTGCACCTTCAATCCATATTGTTGATACAGTAGCTCTATGTATAGTAGAATAAAGTACTCATGATAGAGTAAAGGTGATTCACCACAATTATTATTATGTTATGTCCCCCATTCTATGTTATATTGACATAATTTGTGACCCATATTGAAATGCGTCCTAAGCTATTTTTTTAATATATTGAGATAATGGCATACTGTAAAGATAATTTGTATTAGCTTTCTAATGATGTATAACATGGTGTAGTTACAGGGGTAATTCATAATAATATAACGCGAAGAACCGCCTCTGCTTCTTTGAAAGTAAATTGCAGAGAAAACAGAAGTTAAAGTTAAAAATTCAGACTATTTTTGTTTAAACATTTATCTAAAAAATCCTAAAAGTTATGATTTTTCATCTGGCATTGTTAATTTAAACTTATCAGACAGAAAGACAATGTTAAAAAAACAGTATAATTTTAAAGTTATAATTTTTTCACCAAAAATCCCTATATCCTAAAATGATAATGTGTGACTTATAGCTCATTTCAATGTGCTGAGTCACATTTAGTTGAAGTGAACAATTTATGTTTATGAAATTGCTCATGTGACATCAAAACCAAGGACATGTTGCAAATCCACTTTTTGAGATATTAACCATTATAATTAATAAAATCTAAACAAAAATGAAAAGTGTCAAAAATATTTTTCATCGTAATTATATTTATTGGTTATTGTATCAGATGCGATAAGAAAAAGTTTCAAATTTACCTTACAATTTACAAAAATTGTGATATTTGGACCAATTTTGGCACTATTTTGTACCAAAATACCGGTAATTAACCTGTATTTTGCAACAAATGTAGACTGAAACACAATGATAATTTATGATCATAACTTGACTTTGGTTTATGGTACATACTCGATAGTAGTACAACTGAAAGCTAACGGTATACAGATATTATCTCAAAATATGATTTTTGGAACATGTCCCTGATTTTGATGTGATGGGTCACATATTTGAAATGTGTTTATGAAGTGACCGTCACCACGAACTGGGGACTGTAAAGTCGCAACGTACCATTTTAAGTTACAGTCAATAACACATAGAATATGTACATTGAAATGTTTGCAAATAGACATGACCACGCGACCTATAACTTGACTTCTTGATTTCAAAACATTAATGATATGCAGGCATCATTTTATAGCTAAAATAAGCTCTATTCAGATTTATGGGCAAAACTCAAAATCTCAAATCGTGACTTTACAGCCCTTTCCTCATCATCATCATTGGTCCAGTTTTGATCCGGTTTTGTCCTCGAGTTTTCGGAGGTGGCCGTAATCACCCAACTCTTGCAGCAATCGCCCTCACACCATCCAATTGCTGCCAGGTTAATTGCCTGCGTAACATATTATATTTGTATCCCATCATATCAAAAGCAGGGACATGTCGCAAATGGACTTTTGAGATAGTAATCATTATATATTTATATATAAAAACTCCCCCCAAAATTAAATATTCTTTTTCAACAATTGTATTTTTTATTGAGTATTGTATCAAATGCATTGATTGCAAAGTTAAAAATTTAATTTAAAATTTCAAAAATTTGATTTTTTTCATATATTATTTTTTCATATATTATGCAACAAAATGCCAACAATAAACCTGTTTTTCTCAATAATGTAATTTTCAACGAGGCCCAAAACAGAATGATAATTTATGATCATAACTTCAGTTTTGAAAATAATACTTACTGCGTAGTAATAGCGAACGGAAGAAGCTACGAGTGTACCTCGATCTTTACAGCAATAATATCTCAAAATATGATTTTAGAACATGTCCCTGGTTTTGATGTGATGGGTCACATATGTCTCCTTTAGCAAATAATATGTGTCTATGTGCATCAATATATCAATCCATGTAATCAATCAATATATGTATTGTCTTGCATCGGCAATACTCACCTGTTGTTATTCTAGACATTTGATTGGTCAATTGTGTGTCACATGTTGTTAATTATTTTTCACCAGTGCACGATCTACCATGCCGTGCAATAGACCATAAACAAGTGCACACAGCTACTTTTAACTGGTTGTTAAATACTCTGGCCATGTCCACACTATCCGCACGGTAACCGGGTGTATGTACATATGTATACAACTATAGGGTGCAGTCTAACCGGTTGCTCTGCCGGTTTTTAGTGAATAAAGGGGATCATTTATAACTAGGCCTACCGGACAATGACACAAGCAACAATGTCATTTTTTTTATTTCATACCAACTAAAATGAACAAGAGTGTTGCATAAAACAAATAATGAATGGTTTGCATTCGTGCAATATGGCATAATATTTCATGAGTTGAAATATTGCTCCGCCTCATTGAATGGAACCAGTGCAATCTTTCAACTCATGAAATATCCTGCCCCATTGTGCTCATAACCATTCATTATTTGTATAACACAACACAGTGTTGTCACTAGGAATGAAATTATGGGGGAATTCTCTCCCTGTTTTTTTTGGGGGGGGATCTTTAAAATCAGGGAGGCGGCAATTTTTGTTCAGTGAAAATGTGATGTTCGAGGAATATAGCTAATTTACTACTTTAAAGGGGTTTATTGTATAAAACATGACACATGCGATGCTGTGTAACACTATGTAATGTTTATTGCGTTAGTATGCCACTAAAAAATGGAGAAAAAAAATGAAAGGGGGGAAATTCATTCTGTAAAGCTTTTTCCATGCCGGGTTTCCCCCCTGCAGGGTTTCCCCCTGCAATACAGGAATGGTGTATTCCCACGCCCTGATGACAACACTGATACAACATAGTAAATTACTGATACAACATAGTAATTGACATTACAGGGTTGATGCACATTGTGTTGTATAGAGAAGAGCTGGCATTTACTGTCTTTAATTCTTAATCTTTAAATTCTTAATCTGTCTATTTGTATGACGTTCCATATATTACAGGAACTGAATAAACTATGACTATTTATCATGTGTAGGCCAGCAGCTTAGTGTAATATATATGTCAATATGCAGGCACTTATTTTTCTATACCATTTAGTTGTATAATTCAAGTGTGATATTCCCATTTATATTCATTATTATTTATATATCTTTCATAAATTACAAAATGTTTTTAATGGCTGGAATCCGTAGTATGGTGTTATGATACTTATGTCGCCGGACGGTACGTGTCCTACGGGGACACACCGGTATACAGGGTGAACTGGATGCATATTGAGTTCAGAATATGGTGTTCAAGATTAAATTAAATAAATTATGTAAGGAATAATTTGTATAAATACTAGCCAATATGCCTAAGTAATATATGTCATTAATAATGTTTTCATTTGCATTGTCCATGGATGGATGATATATTATTAGAACATCATCAACAATCCAGCTTTCCTCCTTGACAATGGAATTCCATGAACAGTGAATTCCATGAACAGTGAATTACATGTGTAGGGAATTCCATGAGTAGGGAAGCATGAACTTTACACAATTTTCATAAATCCTCACGTACCCAGATTGTGTGACGGATAACTCTTGTTACTTGCTGTGTACTCACCATAATGGTTTGGAGAATGCACAATAATCCAGTAATCCCAGACTATTTCAGATGACCTGGCTATTTAGCCTGACCACTCCTACCACTTACTCAACCAATAAGCGAGGGCGACATTCAAACTTCATATGACCTGGCTATTTAGCCTGACCACTCCTACCACTTACTCAACCAATAAGCGAGGGCGACATTCAAACTGCCGGTACACATTTACGTCATTTCTGGCTACCGTTAGCATCGTGTTTTAGCAATCCAGTCTGCAAAGTGTATACTGACAAGTAGTATCATTCACACAGCGCCCACAGTTCAGCATTCATAACTGTGTTTCCTCAAACAGTGAATCATGACACGCAATGAGCCTCCTCTTTGTGATACGGCATAGACATCTCACAATCAATACCCAGAGTGTTAAAGTTGTTTTTTGACTGGTCAAAAATGTCAGCTTTGTAAACATTTCTGTTTTCTCTCAGCCGCTATTTTAGTGCACATATTGTACGTGTTGTTTCTGATTTTTGAAAGCCGACGCCTATTTCAAGATTTTCATTGTTATCCTTGTAAACTAAACTAGTAACATCAATGTAATAAAAGTACTTTAAGTTTTAACCGCCGGTCTAAATCATGATAGTTAACCAATTAGTTTGCCACACAAAATTGTGCTATGTGATTGGTCCTAATCAATTATATTTAACATTCCACCACAATATAGACTCCAATACAGACACAATCTGTAATAGTGTGTCAGTCTATTAGTAATAAAATACAATACGTCTGATAACATCATTACAAGCAATATATACTTTACAAAATATCTCCATACATATACTTATGTTCAGTAGACTTTATATTTGAGTTAATTGAAATATGAACTGTACCACCCTTAATAAAAGATGAATACAAGTGGCAATGTGCTATTACAATCCTGACAGTATTACAATCTTAGGATGTAGGGCAGTTTATACTTCATGTGACCAAGTTCAATGTGTCCATTGGTAAAGGTTTAGAATGTACCCTATTGACGTACTAGAGCAACAGTCAATTGAGTCAACTCTGTAGCATGTCAAGTCACCTTGAATGTATGAATAGTACTAATATGAATTACTGCACTCTTTACAATGTATGAAGAGTACTGATATGAGTTACTGCACTCTTTACAATGTATGAATAGTACTAATATGAGTTAATGTACTCTTTACAATGTATGAATAGTACTAATATGAGTTACTGCACTCTGTACAATTTATGAATAGTACTAATATGAGTTAATGTACTCTTTACAATGTATGAAGAGTACTAATATGAGTTACTGCGCTATGTACAATGTATGAATAGTACTAATATGAGTTAATGTACTCTTTACAATGTATGAATAGTACTAATATGAGTTAATGCACTCTTTACAATGTATGAATAGTACTAATATGAGTTAATGTACTCTTTACAATTTATGAATAGTACTAATATTAGTTAATGTACTCTGTTCAATTTATGAAAAGTAATATTTGAAACGACTGCACTCTGTACAATTAATGAATAGTACTAATATGAGTTACTGCACTCTGTACAATTTATGAATAGTACTAATATGAGTTACTGCACTCTGTACAATTTATGAACAGTACTTATGTGAGTTTGTACAATTTATGAACAGTATTTATATGAGTTACTGTACTCTGTACAATATATAAACAGTATTTATATGAATTGGCTGTATAATATATGAACAGTATTTATATAATGCATTTTAAGACTTAGCTTTCTTTTGATACATAATTTACCTAAAGCGGACAAAAAATTATAAAATGCTGGATATTTTAACACATGCTTTATGGTGCGATTTGGAGAAGAAAAGGGTGATAAAAATGATGTCATACTTTGAAAAATGTGGACGATGTATACAAAATCAGCTAACACATTACCTCAAACTATGACTTTCTGTGTGAAATTTTCCACCAAATCTGTTTTATTGGAATATAATAATACCACAATTAGACACATGAGAAAAACTGAAAATTAATATTTTGAGGATTGTTCCCCTTTTTGTCAATTTTAATGACTTTCATATTTACCCGCAAACGCCTACTTCTGGGATGAAGGGTCACATATTGAGCTGAATATTACGCATGTCTATGTGGACGCACGTGGTATAATCTAATATGTGAGGCAACACAGCTAAGCCAGTATTAGGGCGCCCATGATGGATTGCTGGTTTTGGTGTGTTTTTTTAAGACAGTCTTTATTTTGATACAAAAATCATAAAATTCTGGTGTTTGAAAGGTGCTCAAAATTGGAAACGACGCTGTCTCTTTTCTGGTAAAACTTAAAGGAGAATGAAACAAAATCACCTGTTAATGTTTAGGTTCAAATTTAATATTGTCTAATGGTTTTAAGTTCTTAAATGATAATTACAATGATGTGGGCATGAATTTTTAACTTCAATAACAACTTAAAGGCCTATGCTATGAAATTAATATTGATAAAAATTGAAACTTTCTCTACTTAATGTAAGCAGATTTATGCACATTAATGTGATAATTTGAATAACGCCCTCAATTTTATGGTTTTGGACAACAAAAGTCATAATTTACCCTATTTTCCAACACTTTTCCCAAAATCTGATACCGATAACCTTTGAATTGGAAAGTAAACAAGTTGAAAATAGTGAAATACCCCAAAAAATATTTTGACAATAAATAAATATTTTTTATTAAATACCGATTAGCTCACATATAAGTCAGTCATCATAAATAAGCCTTACTCCTAGTATTATATATATCCAACATCTACCATTCAAACGTATATAGAAAGTTGGATACAACTGTGATGTACATAGAAACACCGGATATTCTTCATGAAAGGCAAGTGTGTGTTGTATTTGAATTGTAATGTGCATAGACACACCGGGTATTCTTAATGAAAGGCAAGTGTGTGTTAAATATTGTATTTGAATTTCACTGCTCAATCTATATTTTGGTGACTTCCGATTCATTTTGTCCCAGCAGGTTATATATTACTGTTATATGAGCTCTAACATAGTTTGTATGTGAACTGTTCTCTTTATGGGGGATAGCTAGGTATAAATAGTAACTAGCAAACCGACTGACCCTCCTGTGCTATAAGGGCTTCCAATGCATTGACTTTAACATATCCCTCCCATCAATTAGTTGACGATGAGTCGGACTTGTACTACAATCACATTGTTTGCTGTTTTTCAAAGGTAATGTAGTATATTGATTTTTTCTTCACTTCTATAGTTGTACAGCCAATACAGTAACAGCGCTTCCTTGCATCAGGGCTATACCAATCATTTTATACTGACTGCGACTCTAGAAAATAGCTTGAACTTTTGTAATTATTTCTCAAAGTATTCTTCATCACTCTCTCATCTTTCTACAGCATCTATTTCTACTTAAACTCAAACTAGGGATTTCTATATTTTTACATGCTAAAGCTCAACTTAAGCATATATATTTTGATATGATAATGCCCATTTTTACATTTCTATATTTTGGCATGCTAAAGCCTAACCAGGCATTTGTATATTTTGACATAAGTTATTTAACAATAGGCTACTAAATTTAATACTGTTGATATCTCTTACTGTATATTGACTCTCTCTCATCATATTCCAGTGGATCTGACTGATATATGAAAGGCTTTGGGTGGCGCTTATAACCTTGTTATTGACCTGTCAGGTCAGGGGTTATGAGAGGATCTGACTGATATATGAAAGGCTTTGGGTGGCGCTTATAACCTTGTTATTGACCTGTCTGGTCAGTGGTTATGAGAGGATCTGACTGATACATGAAAGACTTTGGGTGGCGCTTATATATAACCTTGTTATTGACATGTCAGGTCAGGGGTTATGAGAGGATCTGACTGATATATGAAAGGCTTTGGGCTGCGTTTATAACCTTGGTATTGACCTGTCGGGTCCGGGGTTATGAGATAATGTTTACATTCCATTATTTTAAACCGAGGCTTTGACTGACTCATCTCACCTTCATGTTGGAATAGACCTAGATGACATAATCAATAACTGATGGGTTATACTCGAGTATCAGATATATTATAATTGTATTCAATATTTTCTATCATTAATGCATTGATATATTCTAAAAATGATTTTAATTGTATTCCTACTCAATATTTTCAAATCACCAACTTTGTATGTGACCAAATGATCCTATTAGGCCTTTTGTTATTGTGTAGACATCGGCATCTAGGATGCCTTTGTTAATGGGTAATTGTTATAATTACTATATTTGAAGAACGTGTTCTATATGTTATTCCGTTGAATAAATAACACCTTAAATTTATTCAGCGTATGGAAGTATAATTTTAAAATAATCTGATAATCTGATAGAGTAGACAAGAATATGCAGTAGTTTAATAGACTTATATACTTATCTTTACTAATTGGCAATTGTAGTGAATGTAAGTCTAATAAGTTCGGTCACGCTGTGGAGTATATCAAATATGCAATTAAAATGACAGTATCGTTAAAATGTTAGGTCATTAATTAGGGTGATGCAATTATGACATTTGTTGAATGCAGGGTAACACAATGGGTATGTCATTTCAATGCTTTTAGGTTTCTTGATTGTATAGTCACGGGTTCATGAATTCATACAATATAACTTCCATTTATTCAGCAATGAATATTGGTTTAGTGATTGATTGGTCCAATTATTCAGTTAATAAATCCATCATTACAGTATAATTCAAGGTTACATCTTTACACCTATTCAATTTAGTTTAATAAATCCATCATTACAGTATAATTCAAGGTGACATCATTACACCTATTCAATTTAGTTTAATAAATCCCATCATTACAGTATAATTCAAGGTTTTAGGCATCATCATTACACCTATTCAATTTAGTTTAATAAATCCATCATTACAGTATAATTCAAGGTTACATCATTACACCTATTCAATTTAGTTTAATAAATCCCATCATTACAGTGTAATATTGTCTTTGACATTATTACATATAATATAATAATAATAATATCAGCCTGGAAGGCACTTTATTTTACGACAACAAGCTACCACCGAAGTGGAATAACTATATAATACTTGTAAATTAAAACTTCACGTCGAGTGACAGTTGATTCTTAAAATTTGAAATCAAATTTGGTTTATTTTTTTTAATTGAAAGATGTTCGTATCGAAAACAGTGATTGTTCTCTGATAAAAAACTGATCTACTAGGCCCCACCTGGGATTCAAACTCCGGATCTCCCAATTGCTGAGCTTCATTGCTTCCAAATCTACTAACTTTAACCGCTTGGCCACTCCACTGGTTCAATTGGTTCAATTTGGAAATGTTGATCTAAATTTGTGATTGTTATAATTGTTTTTCATACTGACTGGACTGCATGACGGAGCACTATTTAATACACACAATGGTATTCAGTGTGGCCATTGTTGCAATGGTAGCTGTTTAATCAGCCTGTTTTGCGAAACTTGGTGGATTTGCAGTTTATTGAGTTAGCCAATTTAGCGGAATGTTTTAGGATCTTCTGTATTCCATAGTTGGTAAAATAGTGGGAAATATATTAATATTTACATATACATTATTTTGTAATATTATTGAAATACTATTTCCATCCTCTGGATACATATTATGTTTGGTGAGTAAGGAATAGTGAGATTGGTCTTCAATGCATTGTCTGAATACACTGTCTACTTAATGACTAATAAACGCAGTAAGTGGCACTAGCATACTCATGAAATCATGGCAAATTATAATTCTGAGGGAGGAAAAATATAAATATGATATAGGAAATGTGGTATAGGCTATTAAAATGTGCTGTAATCCATTGAAATTTATAGAAAATTAGGGACAACGATCCAATCTGGAGGGAACCCCCCCCCCCCATTGCTCTCAACAGAAGGGAACCCCCCATTGCTCCCA
>JAODAI010216179.1:0-10462 GCA_027575025.1 Scotoplanes globosa | reverse complement strand
ACTCTGGCGTGGTACAATTGAAACTATTTAAACTGCATGCGGTAAGTTTTTCACTTTCCGCATACGTATAGTTTCAGCCTTATAATTCTGTATTGCACTGACGATCCCTTGAAACAGGGTGAAACGGTATATACTGTCTACATAATGTATATATATATATATATATATTTATATATACTGCACAGCAATACAAACATATATGTGACGCACCACGGCAGATTGGTATTTTGTCGGAATTCTTCATTTTGAGATAGGGGAGAATTTCCATCCCCCAAATATATCATATGTACAATGGAATATTACAAAATCAATTAATAAAACTTGGTAACTTTTGAAAAATAATATTTTCTTGATTTTGGTATCGAGGGCCGACATAATAACTGATCTACCATGGTGCATCACATATATATCATCACCACCAAACATCAGAAACCGATAACGTCTACTACAGTAACCACTCTCTCTCTCTACCTCCTAGATCCCAAACAAGGGATGATGAAGAATACACTAACTGACTGCAGCATGATTGGCCAGAGCTATCTACCGCCCTCTATACATAGCCATGACTGTCCAATGGCTACCACCCCCAGCCCTTCTAAAATCCCTCTCAACACAGTCCTTCCATCTCAATCGAGGCCTCGCCCTACCCCTTCTACCAAATTACATGTGCGACATCGCCATTCTCGGGAGTCACCCTCCATCCATGCGCTCCACATGCCCAGCCCACCTCATCCGTCCCAATATCGCCCTCTCTGTAACATTCCTAGTCAGCCCTATCACCTAACCTTCTCCTTTCCACCCGCGTGATCCCCGCGATCCTTCTCATCCAGTTATTTCTGCAGATGATGTTGCTGCGTACTAGAAAAAGCCACAGTCTCCAGCCCGTAAATACATGCCGGGATGACACATGACAAACATATGTACTCGATACTTTCTCCTTTTTTTATTTTTTCATAATACCCTTTACTTTACCAGGCCACAGCCGTCATTGGATCCTTTCTGGCACCTCCACATCAGACCGCCCATCTCATTAGTTATTATGAATATTACAATTATCAGAGGATATCCCCCGATACTACTATCAGTGATGTCGAATTGATGGTATAGGTGCCAATCAAACTTCATAATCACCAGTTACCACGCTACACATTAATCTCAGATATATGAGTGTCATCAATAGCGCCCTCTACTATAACACGTTGATATGTCTGTATATATTACCTGCTGTTCCGCTGGCGTACTCTGGGCATATCCCCCGATACTGCTATCGGTGATGTAGAATGGATGATAACTGCCGATAAAATCCTCATCGTCACCTCCGTACACCAGAAACCTGTACGTGTTACCACGCTGCACGTTTATCTCAGGTATCAGGGTGTCGTTGATGTACCACGCCAGACCCCACGCAACTTGACCTGTGGGGGGGGGGTATAGTCAGATATGTATTAACACAGCAGCATAAATCACCAGCTACACTACAATACATTGGGTACCATTTGGCTTTGGGATAGTACAATCAATCAGTGAAGTGGTGTAGCAACACAAAGAAAGGCAATAACATACCACAATAAACTATGTACATTTGTCACCGTGCAACTTGGCCTGGTAGGGGAAATCACCACTCAGCGAAGGAGCGTATCAAACCAAATTTCCAGCCACATGTTATACAGTACCGAAAGTTGGGGAGGGAGGGGAGGGGGGGCATTGGTGAAAATAAGGCAAATATATGACAGTATTTTTTAATATTTTTATTTATAAACATTTCATGTCAGGGTAACTTTAATCGGCACTGAGACAATGACCCATCCCCTTCCCGAGTATTGTGACGATTTAATTAACCGCCACCCATCCCCTTCCCGGGACATAGTTAATGGAAAAAATATTAATGACATATTAGAAGGAGGGACATTGTTTGATAGGCCCACTGTTGGAGAATGGTGGCACCACCGTCATGAATATTTTCCATGACATACTGTTACAGGGTGAAAATGTTGAGGGTGTGTAGGCCCCCTGTCAGGGTTTCCACCACCCCCCGTGGGCTAATCTTTGGCTGTGTTATAGCCCACTGTTATGTATAATACTCACTGTATATGTATAATACGGTGATATATCCCATCCCCCCCCCCACTCACCATTTGGGGAATATTCTATATACCATAGAGGTGAGGTGGCTCTGCAGTAGTCTTGCTTGACTTGCAATACAGGGATCCCTGGTTCGATTCCCACCAGGTTCGTTTCAGGTTCTTCACAAAAACTGTGGATTGCGATTGTTACCTCAATTGTGGTCTACAAATCCTCACCTCTCCGTCAGCCTTTAGGAAAATTGACGTGCACTCTCAGCCATCGGATGGGGACGTTAAACGGCGGTCCCGGGGTAGGATCACTCGGACCTACCTCGGCATATCTTGTCACTTTTCGAAAAGAGTAGGGCGTAAGCCCGGTGACCATCTGATACCATCTGATACTGTGATTACATCTGATACTGTATCCTGAACAATATACTCAAGTACCTGTCACTTTGTACTAATATTCCCTGTTATTCCCTGCTATTTTGAGTATTTACCCGCTAGTTACTATATTATAGCCGTTATTCCCTGGTAACCTCGTTGTCCACAAGGGGATCCAATGATTACAGTAAATGTAGCGTAACCGTCCATATCGATGGGATCTATCCCATGGTTCATGGTACCTGTTAGTCCTTCTGTTTTTATTTTTACCAGCTATGTTTGTACTAATATTCCCTGTTATTCCCTGCTATTTTGAGTATTTACTCGCTAGTTATTATATTATAGCCGTTATTCCATGATAACCTCATTATCCACAAGGGGATCCAATGATTACAGTAAATGTATTTTTACTAGCTAGTTTGTACATTATTCCCTGTTATTCCCTGCTATTTTGAGTATTTACTCGCTAGTTACTATATTATAGCCGTTATTCCCTGGTAACCTAATTGTCCACAAGGGGATCCAATGATTACAGTAAATGTATTTTTACCAGCTAGTTTGAACATTATTCCCTGTTATTTCCTTCTATTCTGATTTTTACTAGCTATTTGTACATTATTCCCTGTTATTCCCTGCTATTTTGAGTTTTACCCGCCCGCTATTTGTTATTACACCGGTTATTCCCTCTTCATTCATACTTGGCGAGTTTACTCAAATTTGATTATCTTATTACAGTCAGCTAACCGTGCATTAACAGATGATATACCCATGGCTCCGGACAAGGCTAGATTACCTGTTTTCGATATTATTTAACATAAGCGAAGTGCATAGTTTTGAGAAATTTGCAGGGAGGTGTCATTGTTATGTATTCTTTTCAGACATGAATTCTTTAGAAATACATACAATAGGTCATAGCATTGATCATTGGCTCAGTTTTAAATTTTCTTTTCAGACGTGAATCCTTTACAAATACATACAACATACTAGGTTGTTGGCTATTGCCTCATGTTTTAGGTTTTCTTTTCAGACGTAAATTCTTTACAAATACAAACAATGGACCCACCTGACCTGTCTGGAAAGTATATTGATCAATTTAGAACTACTTGTGTGGCACGGTTGAATAAGTTGTTTATATAATTATATGAGTGTAGTGTATGCAAATTAACATGGTTCTGCGTTAGTTGTATTATTGTTCACAGCCAATTGTAGTCGCTTTCGTCTCTTTAATCAGCCAATCACCAGTGGTATACATATAGTCATAGGTATTTTTATATTATAAATACTGTTAAATTTGACGAAATGACATCACATGCAGAACCTCCATAGTTTGCAATTACAATATTTTAAATTCATACTGCTTAGCACCCACAAATCACACAGTTTTGTGCGTATGTGTTAACTACATAAAAACGGGGGTGAATGGTTTTGACAACTGTTGGGTACATTAATGAAAAATATTACTAAAAATTTGATATATAAATGGACAGGTTTAATGAACGTTCTGGTAATGCACTCCACGGGGATAGCACTATCGCTGGATGCACTCGGCCTGTCGGCCTCGGACATCGCTTGCCTTATCCCCCGTGTCCTGCATTACCAGGCGGTGATGCACGGCAGAACGTTCATTAAACATGTCCATTTATATACAAAATAATAATCACATTTTTAATCATATTTTCATTAACATGTACCCAACATTTGTCAATAACATTCATTATAACCCTTAATTATTCCCTGTTATATTTTGAGTTTTTACCGGTTAGCGGTTATAATATACCTGTTATTCCCATGTAACCCTGCTGTCCACCGGGAGATCCAATAATTGCGGTAAATGTAGTGTCGCCGTCCGTATCGATGGGATCTATTACCCATGGTTCGAGGTCTTCCTGGTCGATTAATGTGGTAAACTCGGGGCATGTCAAGCCACTGGCCTCAAAATTGATTTGCAAGTCCTCTATAAAAGAAGAAATAGACAGGCTTCATTACCAACAGATGATACAACGTGTGTTTTAATGGCTGTTTCAACAACGAAGGCGATTAATGATATCATAATATTGATTGAATAACGTAGTTTATGATGGATTTACTCAATTAAATCAACGCAAAGATTGATTAATTTCCTGGCGAAGGGGTTATATGAGCCACACAAAGCCTTTGATACACCAGTTAGAGCCACTGGAATATAAACGTCATCATTACTCCGTATTCAAACTCCTGACCTGCCAATCACGAGTCCCACGCTCTATCAACTGAGTTAACCGGTCAGAGATCTCTCAAACTAGAGGGCAGCAATCTCACACTAAGTTTAATGGTGTGCAATATCAGTACTCTAATGCTGTAGTTTCTCACACTGCAGTCTATGTATAATGGTGCTGGTGGGCCGTATTCACAAAAAGCTTGTACGCCAAAAATCTTACAAAGTTTGTACGCAAATGCGCAGGTGGTATTCACAAAACATTTGTACGAAGTTTGTAACTTACGCTGTGTATGCCTACCAAAGAAGCAAAGAAGTGACAGTATGTGTATCTAGCGTAAGCCTATAAGGCGTTGATAAGAAATTATAGGTTCCCATGACCGAATACGTGTAGAGTCCAATAATCAATGATTTTTCGGGCCCATTTCTGTTCAAGTGCGACACTGTCAAAATTATGTGTTAAATAAATGTCAATGCAAAGGCTCAATGTACACGTATACAGTGTGCAGGCAGTGTTATGAAACATTACTTTCCCTTTCAATGTTGCAAACTTCTTTTCAGGAAAATCAATTGTGCGTGACAGGTGCTATTTCTAAAGAATTATAACAAAAGAATCACCTATAAATGTGGTTTGAAGCCTTTCTAAAGAAAACACCAAAGAAGTAGGCACTTCTTTGGTGCAAGATAATCATGTGTATATTATATTATTTTTTACTGATGTTGATCAAATGCGCGATGCCGGGTCAAGCTCGATTTGTGGGGGACGCGTTCTGCGCACAAGAAGTGAATTACAGGCTAGGTGCATAGTCCTAACGCTGGGGCGTTAGTCCATATCCTAGTCTACGTTTGGCCTAGCGTTACGGGTGTGATATATGGCTGCCAACCCAGAAGCACTGATGAATGTAATATATATATGGGTCAAAGGGACACTAATGGTCATATCCACCTGGGGTACGGGTGTGATGTATGGCTGCCTAACCAGAAGCACTGGTGAATGTAATATATATCTGGGTCAAAGGGGCACTAATGGCTATACCTACCTGGGGTACGGGTGTGATGTTTGGCTGCCAAACCAGAAGCACTGATGAATGTAATATATATCTGGGTCAAAGGGGCACTAATGATCATATCTACCTGGGGTACGGGTGTGATGTATGGCTGCCAAACCAGAAGTACTGATGAATCCTAAAGACCAGACGATGTAGAGATCTTCTTCTCCATCGGTTAGGAAGGCCCGGTCCAGCGGATCATCTAGACACATTCAGCAAGCAAAGAAAATAATATTAATAACAATAATAATAACAATAATAATAATGGTAGTCATCTATATAACATAATCTACATCGGATGAAAGTGCTTTATAATCAACGGTGCAAATAACAGTGTACATACTGCATTCGTGACATTAAAATTGATAAAACAGCGGAATAATCTGAAAATAAAAATAAATATATTTTTACATACATTTGTGTTATCGTGAGAATATTATAATTCATACAAAACATGTTTTAGTAAAATCTAAAGCAGAAAGTCAACTTTTAGGGTAAAACATGCCTTTTTTGTACAAAAAGTGCTTTGCTTCAAATTTTGTCCATCCAAAAAGAACCCCTAAGTATGTGATAAAGTAACCACAATGTTCAATTTGTTGTCAAGATTTAGGAAACCATGTATGTCAAATGAAAGTTAAACGTGCTTATCAAAGACATGACCTATCCAAAGAAGAGTTGCACATATCGTGAACGACCGGTCACCATGGAACTTGACATTTACTGATGGGCTGAAATGAAAGAGGGTGCGACACATTGTGTGAAGTATATGCATCGAAGCTGCAGGGCTCGACTTATAGCAGGGGTAAAAATTAGCGGTCGCCAGACGCCTGCGGCGACCATTAAACCCCCCCGGGCGAGTGTCTTTGGGGGGTCGGGCGATCTTTTTTTATTATTATTTTTATTTATTTATTTTTTGAAAATTTTGAGTTTTAGTTTATCATTGTACTGTACCTGTTAATATGGATACTGTTGTGCAGGATTGGTAGACATCTTTAACGGGGTTAAAACATTGTATTGTTGTTTAAATAACATCGGGACTCATGATATAGTAGCAAAAAATATGCAGTAAAGAAATCAGGGCCGGTAACAATTTGGCCCGGGCCAGTATCATTTTCAACTATTACTGGCCCTGTGGCCGGTAGGGTTTTGGGCCTAATTTTTACCCCTGTTAAGTCAATTCCTTGTTTTTTACTTGATGCATGGTGAATCATCCAATGATCCTACTATCACAGATTTAAGGTCACAGACGGTGCTGCGCTATATCTTATGTTTATATAAAAATGCGCTATTATGCACCGTTAATCAGTATTTCATTTTGGTATCATAACCATCAGTGCCGTATATATAGAGAGTTTGGCCAACTCGGTCCCAGCTCAAATGGCCGTGATTGGTCAAACGCCGGTCACATGATCACAGGCGCCATGTTGTTACCATAGGACAGTATATTAGACAGTGTTGCAAAATGGGAAATGCTGTACAAAAATGTTGTTCTTTTGAGCAAAAACACGAAAGCTGGGGAAAATGTAAAGATTACTTTCAGGAAGATTTTCCTGTCCATAAAAATCCAAAATGGCGACGAAATCCAAAATGGCCGCCAAATCCAAGATGGCCGCCATATATCAATAAATTACTTTTACTTTTGTAGGAAAAACATGAAAATTAGCAAATATGTAAAGTTTGAACATTTTCATACACATAAAAATCCAAAATGTTGCCTAAATCCAAAATGGTCGCCAAATCCAAGATGGCCGCCACGTTTCAATAAAATCAGTTTCACCGTTTAGTTTTGTATGAAAAATATAAAAATTGTCAAACAGGTAGAGTTTGATGTGCTGAACATTTTCCATCCCATAAAAAAATCAAAAATGGCGACAAAATTCAAAATGGCCGCCAAATCCAAGATGGCCGCCATTTGGGATTTTGTCACCATTTTGTATTTTTCCAGGTGGGAAAATTGATTGTGTATCTATATGCTGTTATACTCTGTCTATCTTATCTCCCTACTCAGTGGTCAAGTTCAGAAGACGTGCCCGGTATCTAGAGTTCTTTGTCCAGGTGGTACAGAAGGCTCTGAGCGAGGGGCTGGTCGATGTAGCCACTGAATGGTGTGAGGAAACAGTGCACTGGCTCATCAGGTATTATATAGCCAGGTTACCCTCCGACCTCCACGTGTATCACATTATATAACCAGGTTACCCTCCGACCTCCGCGTGTATTATAGCCGTGGAGAAATAGACATCAGGTATTATATAACCAGGTTACCCTCCGACCTCCGCGTGTATCATAGCCATGGATGAATAGACATCAGGTATTATATAACCAGGTTACCCTCCGACCTCCGCGTGTATCATAGACATGGATAAATAGACATCAGGTATTATATAACCAGGTTACCCTCCGACCTCCGCGTGTATCATAGACATGGATAAATAAACATCAGGTATTATATAGCCAGGTTACCCTCCGACCTCCACGTGTCTCATAGCCATGGATATATAGACAATCGGGCTAAATATATACAACCTACAAGGACTGCGCCACAATGTAGAAATGAAGCATTCGTGTAGGGGTTGGTGTGTGTGATGAAATCCCCAATGTAGATTCCCAACTAGACGGACGATACCGGTACCTTCCCTCATGACAAACCACACACTCACGATTGGATATTTTATGCGGGCGCTACCGACCCTGTGTATGCTTCATTCTCCCATGTAGCTCTACTACGACGTAATATGTCTAGTTTTAGATGAGATGTCTATGTCACTGACCTGTATATAACACTGGACTGCCGGTAGCATAGCACGCATTGAAGCCAAAACACAAAAGTCCAATCAATCCCTCCTAAACGTTGGTTACCGTACAGTATGTATGGAACAGTGACAATTTCAGAGTGTGTGTGGGAGGTAGTACATTTCTGTAGCAGTTAACCGCATCTGTGTCAGGATGGACAGGCAGCTGGTCCTCCACAATCACTCAACTCTCACCATGTGGCTCCCAGTAGCTGTCTATATGGCAGCGGCCACACCCTGGTTACTATGTTACTATTTTGGAGACAACCCTCCCCTATCTCAAAATGAAGAATGACGACCTATTACCCGACCTACCTTGGTGCATCACACATGTCAGTTTTTATCTTCCGATCCGCTTCACTCAACACTTACCAGTGGCTCCCAGTAGCTGTCTATATGGCAGCGGCCACACCCCGGTTACTATGTCGGTTCATAGGCTATAAACCTGGTAAGGGGCATCCATCGGATGAGGACATAGAATTGCAGTCCAGGGGCTCAATATATTCTGTCTCGGAAGTCCATCGGATGAGGACGTAATATGGCGGTCCCGGGACGGGATCTCGATGTCTCATGCCTCGTAAGTCTGGTCATCTTTTCGCAAAGAGTAGGGAGTTATCCCGGGTGGTCATTTCTTTTTATGTTTGTCTTGTTTGTATCATGTATCTGTTTAAGTCATTTAAATTTCCTGAATGGGATATGAATATTAAACCTATCTGGCACTTATATAACCTTACCTGTTGATGTGCCGTTAAGCAACTATTTATCTCTCTTCGTTAGCTTTATGTTATTACCAAAATCAAGAACGTAGTATTTTTAAGCTGCAGAAATTTGTTATTATCCGAATATTGCAATCTTACTGTATTTATCCATGTTTGTGTTGCAGGAGAAATGAGCTGTTATCAGCCGTCAAGGCCAGTCTCACCAAGCATCTTGGAGCAGTCACTGTAGCTGGACAAGACTCAAAGAAATTGGCTGCTGCAGCTGTGGAATTTTCAAAGGTAATCCTAGAAACTTCTATGATACTTAAGATTATCGTATTACATGTAATCATACAGCCACAATGATAGGGCTGTAAGGTCGTACTAAAATTTGCAATATATACCGAAATGATCAAAAATAACAATAAATGGCCATTAGTGAGTTCCTCAACTTTTAAAATACATTTTGGTTAATAATTTCTTTTCCTAAAAAAATATTTCTCAGTTTGACATCGATTGGCGACCTCTAGTTTGACTGGACGTGTTGAAATATATTGTTTAGGTGCTAAATTTGTACTCTTCTTAAAACTATTAAACATTTTAGTGTGCAAATGTCAAATTTATAGCCCTTTGATGATAGATGATCACAATTACATATTTTTGATCCAGGACGCATGCAGATCAGGTAATATCTTCAATTGTGCTAGGACATTTATTGAAATGTTATATTGGAGTAAATAAGTAGTATTTTTGTCTAGAAACAAATTCAATTAATGTTACATGATATTTTAGTTTGCTATAATATCTTTTTATGTTGAATAATAGACTAAAACGGATCCTTCCAAGGTTGCGGCTGATGTTAAACCGAGCCCCAGACGGAGAAGAAAGAAGATTCAGCTACTGGTTCATCTGCGATCCAATTACAAGCTGAGCGATGCTGCATTGCTGGAACAGGAGATGAAAGAACTGAAGGTAATAATATTAATACACATCAAATCAGTTATTATGTCAGCCATTGGTCTTAGTATTTATAGTAATTTGTATTATTTGTATTATTTGTATTATTTGTATTGTTTGTATTATTTGTATTGTTTGTATTATTTGTATTATTTGTATTGTTTGTATTGTTTGTATTATTTGTATTATTTGTATTATTTGTATTGTTTGTATTGTTTGTATTGTTTGTATTATTTGTATTATTTGTATTGTTTGTATTGTTTGTATTGTTTGTATTATTTGTATTATTTGTATTATTTGTATTGTTTGTATTGTTTGTATTGTTTGT
>JAODAI010216068.1:0-10464 GCA_027575025.1 Scotoplanes globosa | reverse complement strand
TGAGAAGAGGGAGGTTTGGAAGAATCTAGAAGTGATCAGGGATAGAGGGGTCCAACCGGATTTAGCATTGCGACACTGGTATGGCCAGAAAACGAGGGCAGTAAGGAGGGCTGTAGAAAGGCAAGGGCGAGATGGAAGATAACATTCATAGCCAGTTGGATGACTTTGGGGGAAGGGAGCTGATTTTTAAAATGGTAAGGGACAGGAAGGAAGAGTATATCGATGTTACGGGGGAAGAGTGGTGAATCAGGATGGGAAGTTGCTCATGTGCAAGGATGAGGTTATTAAGGTGTAGTAATTACTTCAGGGAGCTGTATAATCAGGGAGGTGTATGGTGCAGATCTGGATTACCCAGTTCAGTGAGGGATAATATTTTCGTGGAGGATATTTCTCATTTTGAAGTGAATTGGGCGCTAGGAAGGACGAAGAGGGGCAAGGTAGCATGTTTGGATGACACGCGGGTGGAAATGTTTATTGTAACATGAGAGGTGGGGACAAAATGGCTAGGCAGATTGTTTAATGCGTGTCTGAAGAAGGGAAGTATATCTAGTGAATAGCAGGCTGGCCTGATTGTTCCTATTTGGAAGCAAAAATGAGATGTGAATGACCCTGATAAGTATCGGGGTATCACATTATTGAGACATGTGTTTAAGTTACTGGAAAGGATTCTTGATAAAATAATTAGGGCAAAGGTTGAATTGCAGATCGGGAAGGAACAGCAGGGGTTCAGGGGAGGGAGAGGGACAAGTGATGGTCTGTTCTCACTTAAGTATTTGGTGTAAAATAAACTGGAGGTGAAATGGAGTATGGCATTGGGTTTTGTAGAAGGCTTATGATACTGTTCCTAGGGAATTAGTCATGTCTACAGTGCGGTGGATGGGTGTCCCTGAATCAGAAGTTAGGATGGTAGAGGGTCTTTATGAAGGCACAAAGGGTAGGGTTTTGATTAGTTGAATGATGTCAGAAGAGTTTGGGGTAAATATTGGGTTCTGACAGGGTACCCTTTCCTTAGTCCACTACTTTTATTATGGTAATGAACGTAATTAGCAGAAAGGTCAGCACCAAGGACGTGCTGCGCAAGCTGCTATATACAGATGACCTGGCAGTAGTTATGGACAACAAACAGGAGTAACAGGAGGTGTTAGTGTAATGGAAATATTTATTTGAGAGTCACGGGTTACGTATGAGCCTGGATAAGCCATAGGTTTTGTCAGTGTGTTTGCAACGACATGAGTTGGGTAATTCCCTAGCAGGAAGAGATATTAAGCAGACGGATAATTTGATATATCTAGGAGGTATGATATCTGGTGATGGACGGTATGATGTGGAGGTACATAAGAGGATTCAGTTAGGGGCTATGGCCGGGAGAAATGTCGAGGGGGTTATGACATATAGGCACATTTCAAAGAAATTAAAAGATAAAGTACTGGGTACATGTGTTATTCCATCATGTATTTACGGGCTTGAAACCGTGGCACTGTCTAATGCTCAGCAAGAGCGTCTTCAAGTGTGTGAAAATAATTGGATGAGAAGGATCGCGGTGTTTAAGCGGGGGGAAAGTAGGATATTGGATGATATTAGGGAGGAGATTGGGATGCCTAAGAGTCTTACACAAAGGGTGATAAGGGGGCGATTAAGGTGGGCTGAACATATGGAGCGCATGGATGATGGGCGTCTCCCAAAAAGGGTCACGTCGCACTTAGAAGTAGGTCGAAGGGTGGAGGGAGAAGCCTCGTTTGAGATGGTATGACTGTATTGAGAGGGATTTTAAGAGGACTGGTGGGGTTGGCGATTGGAGGGCCAGGGCTAGGAGTAGAGGGAGTTAGAGAGCTTTGCCTTTCAAGTACTTTCAAACTTCCGTTATCGGTGAAATATAGTTGGTTCTGTCGATATGTTTTCGTCTCATATCATCTTGGTGAAATTCGCAGCGTACGCTCTCTGAAACCCATTAAGATGGCTGCTATGGAATTCCCCCATTGCGAAGATACTCGCAATGCGGTAAGGGGATTACCGGCATACACACAGTCCGGTTGTCCGGCTTTGGAATGTCAGTATTACGAAAATACACTCACATCTTCTGTATCGGTCACTCGGTGTCTATTACGAGCACTGACATTCCAAATCATCATCGAGAGTTCAAATCTCAGTATTGTACTTTATCATTTTGAAAATAATAGTATGCGAAACAATTGCTGCTTAAAGAGTACACCAATGTTATGGTTAAGTAGTGATGTTGTAGTAAAATTTCGAAGCCAGTCTTAGGTTATAGTTTTAGGCATAGCTATACCTTCTTTATGTATCAGTAAAATGTTCAAAAATGGGAATAATTTTAAAAACGTTAAGAAAATGACAGCCATTTTGTAAGTGGCGGTCATTTTGTAATTGGCAGCCATTATGGTATAGGCTAGGTATTTAAAAATAGTTAGGGTATAAGTAGATATACTATGACATATAAATAAAGTCCAGCATTCTTATTAGCCGAAGAAAAAAACTATTTAATATGTATAACGTTCAATATGACATCAATTTTTAATATGGCGTCCATTTTGGAAAATGGCGGCCATTTTGGAAAAAAACGGTTGGCCCCATATCCAGAAATGATCAGCATCTGAAACTCTATATGTATGCAAGCTTTCATTCTTTAATGGAAACGTGCACAATTTGTTCACCATACTGCTGAACTAAACGTATAATGCTCGGACTTACCGATTGTCAGACCCGTAATGTTATAAAGCTTCCACTGTTAGCAATCCAGTATACTGGGATTAACGTTAGGCATATACACTGTAATATATATAGCCTATCAAGCCTAGGATTGAGTGTACCGCATAAAATGCACTTTGTGTTGATGTTGTATTGTATTTTTGTAGTCATACAACTTCTAAATTTGTAGATTTTCACAGATTAAGTTAAATTGAATTAGTATAAATTAAAATTAAAATCGTACGAAACAATAAATACAAATATAATACCTTCTATCGTCACACTTTGTTCACAAAATACAAAACGTTGTTTAACGTTGGTTCCATTTTGATTGGACGCAAACACGTGGAGTGGTATTATATACTCACTGTAATTTTACCATCAATATACAGTGAATTCACAGATTCGTCGTAGGAAAATATATTGCAAGGTGTTTTTACAGGAAAACTGTATTTTCACCATTATTTTCACTCATTGTCTGAAAATACATTATGAAGTGATAAATTGCATTCGATGGTGGTAATTTAACATGCATTGTATTAATATAAATAGTATTGTAAATACCAAATAACCACAGTTCGGATTTTGAGTTGGTATTTTAGTATATAGGGATGATCTGCGGGTCGGTTGTGAAGCTGATTGATTGTGACTGTGATACTTCCCATAGTAACGAGTAGGCCGGGCTTAATGCGAAAATCTCAAATGGCTGGTGACCACGATATATTAATAACCTAGGTCGGATTGAATTGAAAATTGGTACAGGGCTGATCTGTGGGTCTCTTGTGATGCCTAATGATTTTAACGATGATAGCTCGTACATTAATGAGGGTGTGTGTGGGCGGTAGATGCTTATTACGAAAATATACAGAAATGGCTCGTTAAAATAATATTTCAATAACCGTATATGGGTATCAGTTGATATTTGGTACAGGGGTGCTCTTCTATTCAGTTATGAAGCCCATTGCTTCACATGATGATAACTCGCATATTAATATATGGGCTGGGATTATCGAGAACATCTCAAGAAGTTGCTTGTGAGCATGACATATCAATGCCCGTGGGTCGGATTCGGTTCATATTTGGTATATGGATACACTGCGGATCTGTTAGGGACCTGATTGATTTTAAGGATGATACCTCGCATATTAATGAGTGGACGGGGCTTTGTTTGTAAAATGTAGATAGGCTACAGTTAATTTTCAAATTAGCCCTACAGCCGAAGCCCACGCATTTGTTGATATTTGGACAATTTGATAGTATACAGACCAGGGAAGAAGAATATCTGTTTTCGGTGGCGATCACATGCAAATTAATTAGTGGTGGTGTTTATTGCGAAAATATTTGCTCTTAAGCACGGTATCTCAATAACCGTAATTCGGTTTTCTGTTTTTAATATATGAATGATATTTGTATGATATATAGTAAGGATGATTTCTCGATTTTTTTACTAACGATACAACTCTCATATTCCATAATAATTATTGTATATAACATTTATTTGAATTATGTTGAAAGGAAGGAATAAACTTGAAACTTAGATCGAGGTGATATTTGATACAGTGTAGTTTTGCGGGTCGGATAGGAATTTCCTTGATTTTGATATCTTTGAGTTAATCACCGGGGTTTATTCGTAAATACTGATAAGCTACAGTATATTACAATGTAGAGACTGATTCCATAATTATTAAGACAAGAAACCACCATGCGCTTGGCTTGTTTCTTTTTTGATCACCGATTCAAATCACCGAAGTACTAACGCAATTTTGGGTATGAAAAGTTAAACCGATTGTTACCAAGCCGATTATAAACTCTAAAAACAAAAGAGTGATAATAACAAAAGAGTGATCTATAGTCCTTAAAAGGAGTGAGTTCTCACTCGTAAAAGAGTGGGTCTGAACTATTATAGTCTAGATACACTCTTTTACGAGTGAGAACTCACTCGTTTAAGGAGTGTATCCAGGGACCACTCTTGAATAGTGAATTCACACTATTTTGTTTTTAGAGTGTACCTAAGTATTAATTACTTATATGCTTACTATAAAATACTGTTGACGCAATCATATACCCCATCAATAATTTCAGAAAAAAAAATATTACCAAAAAATGCCAACCTAAATCCCATAAACTTGATAGATGACTTAAATCAAATTATATGTTAATTATAATTTCTGAATAAATTTAAGCTATTAAAAACAAGATATATTATCTAAACAATCACTCAATATGTCATTAAAGTCTTAGAAATGTAGTTTCAACGAAAATGTATATCACGTACATAAAAACATAAATAATTCTGAAAACTGAAAATATATAACTGTAACCCTTTGACAGCCAATTAATTGAACAACGGCAACTGCACACGCCGATCGTTAATCAACGTATACATTTAACAGTTGTTTAGACGGAGGTGGATTTGGGAGTTCATTTGGATTCTTCGTTGAAACTATCGAAACAGTGTGTCGATTCTACAAGGAGAGCTAATTGGATTCAGGGTTGATTTGAAGTAATTTTAAGTTCATCCATAATAATACACGCATTTCTAAATCGATGCCGTTGTATGTTTTAAAGTTGATTTCAATGCCCATTTCAAATTCAAATTTCATTCCAAATTGAATTCCAAATTTAATTACAAATTCAATGCCAAAATATAAATACAATTCACAAATACAATTGACAAATATAATTGACAAACACAACTGACAAATACAATTGACAAATGTAATTGACAAATAAAAACAGTGGCAAATACGCCAAAAGAGTCAACTCCAAAAGGGTCAACAATATCCTGTGGATAGCCCATGCTATCAAGTATTTATATAAATAAATATATATTTAGGCTGATAATTTAGATTTACCCTATTAAAATAGTAGTAATCTAGCTAGTATAAACAGTAACCTAACTTATAGTAGTGCGCACGAAGGCACAATAACACAAATTGCTAACCCTTTTGGCGTTGACACTTTTGGCGTATTTGTCATATCTAATTCCGTTGTCGTAAAGTGATGCCGTTGTTGTTAATTTCAATAAAATATTAACTGAATTACGAAATGAAATATGAAATGAAATACGAAATGAAATATAAAATTAAATACGAAATGAAATACGAAATGAAATACGAAATGAAATAGGTAATGACTTAGGATGACAGTTTTAGATGATCCTTTCGGCGTTCCATAGTTTTCCTTTTATTATGCATAATTATAATTAATCTATCTAGCACTATATAACCTCTGAGTTTATGTGCCGTTTGGAAATTATCTCTATTGTCGGATTGAGTACTAACTGGAGTCTTCAACAATGACTCAACTCTCACCAGTACCTCCTAGCTGTTATTATGGCAGTGACCACACCCTGAACTACATTGGCTTAACCTAGTGAGGCACGCCCATAGGATGACGTTAAATGTGAGTCCTGTTGGAGGGGCAGGGCTACCCGACTCGTTATTCTAATCTCGCAAAGAGTAGGGAGTTATCCCCCATGGTCAATATATTACTTGTATTTGTTTGTGATTTTAATATAATTCATCTATTTGGCAGTAATATAACCTCGCTGTTCGTTTGCGGTTAAGGAAGTGTATCTCTCTCTTTTATTTGGCAATAAAAGTCAGTTGTCGTCTGGAGTGGGATGATGTAATAAAACCGAACTGTCCTACCCAGTTCGAAATTGTGTGTTAAATTCGGCTAATAGTGCGAATAGTAGCATGATGTACCTTCACCATAACGACAGTTTAGGTTTTATCAACTCGAATACCACCATGTAATATGTAATGGTTACGGTATGGCCATAGGTTTCACATTTCGTCATATGACAAACGTCGCAGTTTCTTGTATACTGTGCGTAACGAGTACCGATGGGGATGCCAGGGGTACCAGTTAACACAACCAGCATATGATCCGTGACTGTATGACTGTATCTGCGATAAAGCCCGTTTAAGTTTGAGCTATGACAATTTGAATACCACCAGGCTCGTATGGTTACGTTATAAGTATATACATCACATTCCCTCATTTGACAAGCGTCGCAGTTTCATTTATATTGTTTGTAATGTGTAGTAGGCCTAGTAAGTACGCTGTGCTGCCCAATTTGCACCACCAACGTACATATCGTGCCGACCGCCACCATAATAAAGACTGTATCTATGTTTGAAAGTACTGGATTTAGTCAACTTCAAATAGGTCACTAAAAGGAGATACTGCGAGAAGGAAAACTCGATTTGGGGGCATCTGAGGCTAAGGGATGAGACTCAATTACTGAAACGATTTGGGAGTAAGAGGGGATGGGGGAGACCAAGGAGGACATTGATCACTGATACCAAAGAGTGGACTCACATAGGCCTATATATGGTGCAGAGCGTGAGGGATGGCACAGTCTACCAGCAAATATGCATGATGCAGCAGCTACTCGTCGGTAATCGGTAATGGTTGACCTACAACAACTTGAATAACACCAACATCTAACGGTTACGGTATAGTTCACATTTGATCGTGTGACAAGCGTCGCAGCTTCATTTGTACTGTGCGTAACGAGTAGTGATGAGCATGCCATGCGTACCAGATAACACCATCAGCGTATGATTCGTGACTGCCTCCAAGATAAAGTCCATTCAGGTTTGCGCTATGACAACCTGAGTACCACCAGCTACCTTTATACATCAAGGCACAGTTACCACTATGCATATCGTGATCCGAGTCTTTCGTTGTAAAATTGTAGCCATTGTGAGCTGAGAACGAATCTCCTGTGTATTAAGAATAGTGGTAAAAACATAAAAAGTAAATTTGCAGCGTATTCAATGACTCTGGTCGGACCCGAGTCACATATATGTTGGGGACTAAACTCGAGTCATGACTTCTTCTGATCAACGGGAGACCCAATCTGTTTTACTTGACTCGAGTCTCCTGATTTAGTCCAGCCAATTGACTAGAATCGATTTAGAATTGCAAATGACTCAACTGGAGTATTTTATTTAACTGGAGTCGTAGCTTGTCTTGAAAAACTTGAGTCCCCTTACTTCTGGCCCCAGCATTTTAGTTTAGTCAAGTAAAATGACTGGGACTCGACTTACAATGTAAAATGACTTGACTAGAGTCAATTCCAGGGATTCAAATTGGTATGATTAAAGAAAGGGGATTGGTATAGATGGTTTAAGAGTTATTTTGCAACAATATTTTTTATTGAACCAATTCAATTTTTGACTGTGAAGAGTTTGGCAGTCATTTTTCAAAATAACCGCAAATTGTAGTCTTTGTGTTCCGAGAATGAATCTCCTGGGTATAAGATCGTTTTATAAAAATACGCCTAGTCAATTTGATGATCCATTTTTCAAAAACTGTCAAATAATCGATTATAAGACAATTCAGCATAATATTATGGGTCAATGCGATTTGAAACACGAATACCATATCCTGATCTGACAAATGTGGGATATCTTTCAATATCACCGTTAGGTTAAATATATCGTCACTCAAGTTGGTGCGGATCGCACTTCTGGTTTTACTGTACTCGTTAAAAATCATTTCGGGTATAACAACGAGGAAATCTGGTAAACTTTGCTGCAGTGCTTGTAATATTGAGATGACAACCTAGCCTTAAATACTTCCAGACTAAGGCTTTCGTTCACGTAAGTGAGAAGTTCGTTCCAATATCTGATAGTTCTAGGATTGAAACTGTTTGGAATCCGTGTGATTGTGGGGGACATCGCCTACATCTCTCTGTCTTTAGGTGAGGATTGCTTTCTTAAAAAAACAGCAACAGCATCACTAATAATTTGATCAGAAAAAAATGATGGTATTATAATTTCTCCTTAGGTGTGCCAAGGTTTCCCATTCTAGTTTCCTTGATATTTCAGTCACACTGGATTGTCTGCGACAGTCACGAACAGTAAAACAAACTGCTTTACATGCTCCTACATTAAATGTTGGGGCTACAGCATTTTTTTATCTGAACGCCACTTATATTAAAAGACTATGTGACATAACTATATGACCCATCATATCAAAAGCAGGGACATGTCGCAAATGTACTTTTTGAGATATTAGCCATTATAAATTAATAAAAACTAAGAAAAATGTGATCATTTTTGGCCATAATTTTATTTTTGTTAGGTATTGTATCAAAAAGTTGAACCTTAAAGTTAAAAATGAAGTACTATTCAATGTGGACGCACACACAATGATAATTTATGATCATATACAACTTCACTTTGGAGAATACTGTAGTATATACCTACTTGATAATAGTAGTAAATGAATGCTGAGAGTGCACTCTTTATATACAGCAATACAGAATTCCCAAAATATGGTATTCAAATTAACATATCCCTAGTTGTGATGTGATGGTTCACATAATTATGCATAACTGTCATATTAGTGGCATACTAGCAGTATGTTAATGGGTTTGAAGTGCTTTGCAGTCAATTTAGCAGCCCGAAAAATCAAGACATTCATAAAAAATGGGGACATTATTTTTCGACATCCCAAAACGGAACAATAGCTATTGACGTGTATATTTACACCGTTTGCACACAATAATTCATAAATTCATTCATTCTTAAGATTCATAATAATTATCACGTTTAACTGCATATTAATGTTTCTTAGTACGTCATAATGGGGGTAGGATACCGAAATATCTTTCTTTACATTATCCATTTATTGTGTTTATGGTAAACGGGGGTCTGCTTTGTACGGGGGTCTGCTTTGTACGGGGGTCTGCTTTGTACAAGCGTTTGCTTTCCCCAGACCTACTTTCCCATTATTGCTACAGTATAACGATTATACTCATATATGTCATATGAATGTGAAACATAATGAACTTGAACTTGAACTTAATCGGCCGGGACGGGACGTACGGTAAGGAAACCGGTAACCAGTGAAACTGATTCATAACAGCAGTAAATTGTGTAGTGGTACGTGATATTACAACATAGTTGAAGTACGACAAAAGCATTAAACAAGATACCGTTCCTTCTAGACAACTTTGTGAAAATGGTGTAAAGTATATGACTATTTCTTTTAAATATAACTAATATCTGATCATACGCTTATTTACCACAAAATCAAGTCAACAATTAAGATGTCTTTGTATGAAAATAGTGGTACTCAATATCCATTTTACAGAGAGTGAGAGGGATAATTGCTTAACGGCATATCAATTAGTGCCACATAGGTTAATTATCTTCAAGTCACATTCTGGGTTAACGATACTGTCAGAGACATGAATGACCATCCGGGACAACTCCCTACTCTTTATGAAAGATGGTCATACTAGAATAACAGATATCAGACTGATATATCAGTGACATTTCATATCTTAGTGACATTTCGTATCACAGTGAGATCATTTGAGTCCGATCTTCGACTGGGTGGTGGTATCACGCTCTGGTATATCAAAGGCTTTGGGTGGCTCATAACATATGCGTTGAAAAGAGCCGGGGAACCTAATCATGTATTAATCTGGAGTCAAATATAGGGAATATTATGTGTCAACTCAGAGTTATGGATCGATGTCTCATTTGTGTCATTTGCATTGCTGTGCCCAATTAATATATATTTTAGTAAATAACTGTTGGTGATTGGCTGCCGAATACTCCATCAATCATGTGATACCATATTGACAAATCAGTACACACGATTTCAATAAACTGCAGTTGGAAGTCGTATAAAAGTGAAATTGAAGTTAAATTTGGCTAGATGCCCGGGTCGTTGGTTTGCGCCGATAGTGCCAGTGCCTTTAAGATTTGTCTTGATATTTTTTTTTGATTT
>JAODAI010215957.1:0-10464 GCA_027575025.1 Scotoplanes globosa | reverse complement strand
GTGTAATGGATATGCAATAAGCCTTTTCCACGAGTGTTGTAATTATGATAATGTTCAAAGAGCTGGAAAAAAACGACGGCACCGACGACAAACGCCTTCAGTGCACCGCCCCTTAAACCACAGACAGCATGTAAGCCGTTGGCCCTTTTGAAAATTCAACCAATTTTTGAGTTCGTGAATCACAAAAAACGATAATTGATTGATTGATTGTGTTTAACGGCTCATTTGTAACTTTCCGGCTTAATATCGCCGTCCTCAGATATTTCCTCTGGTCGAGGATCACTGAATTGTTGGCCGTGCTCCAAACTTGTACGCTGATCATCAAGCGAAGAAACATACGTAACAATACGTAATAGTTATAATAATAATACTTTGCTCAATTGGGAGAACTTGATTGGATGATTGCGCTTTTGGCTCATTCGTAAACTTTCTGCGGTTCAATAGCACCGTTCTCGGAGTATTTTCCTATTTATTTTGCTAGTCCCTCAGGATCGTTGGCCATGCTCCAAATGTCTTAAGCTCAACATCAATATAGAAGGCGGCACATCAACAGCGAGGTTATATTAGTGCCAGATAGGTTACCTATATTCAAGTCTCCTCAAGAGTGATTTGACGAGAGCAAGACGAGCTGGTGAGGATGCAGACAATCTAAAGTCTTCTGACTTCTATTTTCGTCACTCCACACTGCTTCTTGTGCTCTCTGCTACAGCTTCTCGTTTCTAATTGTGCAAGGCCATTTAGTATTGGTTATCCTTCGTATTAAGTTTGTTGGAAACATCATCTATCCAGATTTGATCAGTGTTGTTCCCCGTTAATGAAGGTGGCCGGATTCACCTCACTCTTGCCACAATAGATATCGCCATCGTGAGGGTTTACTGGAGCAGGATTTTCTACGGGGAGCATGTCCTTGCTTACCCCAACCTCAATTAAGAAAAAAGTTTACAATTTCACCCAGAGATCATAATTCGCTGTTATACATAAATATACTGGTAACAAACGCGCTAAAATATCTGAGTCTGGTCTTTAGGCTAATCTTACTACTGCATGGTAAGGATATGTTGATTTTGGTTGAAGACTGCCATAGCTAGTTGTTTCCTCCTCTTTGTATCCTCTGCAATATCCAGCAAAGATCCGAGATACTTACATTTTTTCGAATCGCCTGATCCTCCATGAAAAATTGTATATATTCCCCTGTTTTATTTGCATTGATTTGCAAATTCCTATCTTTGAGTTTTCCCGGTACTCTTTCCTTGATTTGATCTGTTCTTGATTTATTGTTTGTTATCCACCCTATGTCATCGGCATATTGTTGATCTATAACTATGGTGTCGTCTTCTATTGCGTACAAATGATCTTCATGGTGTCCAAGCTTAGTATGTGTAGTAGGTTCACTTCCCAAGGCCTTAGCCAAATAAAGTGTGAAAAGTACTGGACTGAGGCAATCTTCCTGTGGAACACCGATATTAGTTTTGAAAATTTGTTCGAAGGTTTGGCCACACTTAACTGCAAAGTTATGCATGGTACATCACTATGTGATGCACCATGGCAGATCGGCTATTATGTCGGTCACTGGTCATGTTGAGACAAAATTAACTTTCTATTAATTACATTTTGTAATGGTGTTTGTCATATTCCATTGGACTTGTGTGATATATTTTGGAGGAAAACTCTACTATCTCAAAATAAGAATGCCAACATAACACCCGATCTGCCGTGGTGCATCACATGTGTTATGCACCGCAGCTGAGCAGGTATTATGTCGGCATTCTTCATTTTGAGATGGGGAGATTTCGTAAAATGGATGTATAACAAACTCCGTAAAAAAATCAGTAACTTAGAAATTTAATAATTTTATAATTTGGGTATAAAAATAAAGCCAATATGGTTCTTTAAACAGTATATCTCAATATGACAAAGGGACGACATAATCCCTGATCCATCAAAGTTCAGCACACATAAGTGCCATTTATCAATGTTTTTTCATTTTTTGTTTTTGTTTAAAAGGTTCCCAATCAGGAACTTGACGATACAAACAAAACAGAAATGACCATCCGGGATAACACCCTACTCTTTACGAAAAAAAATGATGAGACAGGAAGCCCTGCCCTGGGAGCGAAAATTTAAGTATTCGTCTGACGAACACCGAGATAAAGCATCCACACCAGATAAATCACCCACACTATTTTATTAGGCCAGACCCGGGATCTGAATTCTCCCGATGTCCGGAGCGTTGTTGCTCATAAAACCACGACCTTCACCACCACCTGCCTCATGTAGTTTTCCTCCCATTTGTCGGTAACAATACAAATATTATAATGTTTTTTGGTTATTTACAAACTCCCGACATTTACCTGCATGTCGTAAATATCAAATGATGTCATTTTTGGTTCGAACGAATAGATTGTTTGATTGAATTTCTTGGCCTTTTTCAACACAGAGGTTCATGGGTCAACCAAAGTATTTGATATACCAGTTACAGCCACTGAAATGTAATAATACAGCTTCTTGCATTCATAGCCACTGGAATGTAATCATAGAGGAGCTTCTGCACATGATGTCACTTCACTGGATTGCAGCACAACCACGTCAGAGCAATAGTAAACGATTGCCGATTGGCTGTATACACCACACAGCACCCCAAAAATCCAGGGGCCACTGGCTCCTAGCCTATCAAAAGTTCGGCGCCAGCATGATTTGTCAAAATACCCCCCAAAGTGCGCGATAGTGTTATTCGGGCTGTGATTTCCGCTTTAGTGGATTATTTTAGTTATTTTTAATACTGCCTAGTACCACGTGCACTTCTATATCAAGTTGGACCTATTTATCTTGGACCTATTTATCTATTAGTTAATTATTGTTGTTAGTAGACTAAAATAGTAGTCCAAAAATTCCCCCCAAAATATAAAAGTCTTTTATAATAGTCTAATCGCATTTACCATATATCTAGTTGCTAATGCGACCTCGCTATGTACAGCCCTGTGTACACACAGTACATGTGGTGTTGTTTGTTTTTGTTCTACCTCGGTAATCATCGTCCCCAATTTCACTTGTCTTGCAATAATGAAACATCTGTGCAGAAGCTCTATATCTGCGGACCAGTAAAGAGTAACGTCCACTGATCCAGCTGGCCAGTGAAATAGACCATCAGCGCAATCCCTGGCCGATCTTACCTGTTCTGTCTGCTTGTCCAGTTCCAGCATCGCCTCCTGTATGGCCGCCTCAAGATTCGTTGTCAGTCTTCGGGCTCTGAAAAGATGGATTGATCGATTGGTGGATAAAGTATAACCGCCATTTTACAACAAGTCTTAATGAAACCATCCAAAGCCTAAGTTGATATACCATATAGAGAAAAATATCGCTATATCTAGTCATCATCACCCCGGGAAACTTGCCCAACCTTTTGTGTCGGGTTCCGATAATTTTGGGTAGGCATCAGCAGGCCTCCACGTATGAAGAATGCCAGGAGAGTTTCAGGAGAGCATAAGCTCTCCTGGATATTCTAGTCCCTGTTTTTCGGCTAATAATGTATATAATAATTTGGTAGGAAGTGTTCTAAAGTAAAGACATAGGACTTGGTCGAATAGACACCCTCCTGTCAGAAAATAAGGTAAAAACATGAAAAATAAAAAATAAACATGTTTTTTCATAATTCTTTTTAAAAGTGCATAGAGGGCACTCCTCTGTGCTTGTCAGAAGCGTTTAAGGAGCGCGATCGTGCTGGCGTTCCTCAAGCGTGGAGGCCTGCCTCGGTTCCCCACGGCCTTGTTCACAACATTATCCCAGGACCGATAACACGTTATTTATGTCGGCATCACAAATCATTTACAAGAAAATGATACAGAATTGATTAAGGAATGAATACAGAATGCTCCAAATTTTAATTTGTTTTAATTCGACCTACAAAACCAACGATTGGATTGACTTTTTGATTGATTAGGTTTCTTGGCCCTTTTAAACAGAAGATGGGATAGGAGCCACCGCAAGCCTTGATATACCAGTTAGAGCCACTGGAATATAGTCATCATCAGTCTGTGTTCAAACTCCTGACCTGGTGATCACAAGTCCAACCAGTCTATACAATGAGCTAACTGGTCAGAAAACGGGGTATGTCGAATCACCAACAAGGACTCGACAACGAAGGTATTTTGCATCAGTAACAAGGACTCGACAACGAAGGTATTTTGCATCAGTAACAAGGACTCGACAACGAAGGTATTTTGCATCACTAACAAGGACTCGACAACGAAGGTATTTTGAATCACTAACAAGGATTCAACGACGAAGGTATTTTTAATCACTAACAAGGATTCGACGACGAAGGTCTCCCATCTGTAGTTTACAGTCATCTGTATAATGTTAAGTTGATGTCTTCAACGATGAGGCTATATTTTATTGAATGGTTAGGTTTCCTGTCCCGTTTTAACGCAGCGGTTATATGAACAACCCAAAGCTTTTGATATACCAGTTAGAGCCACCTGAATATAAACATTATCCTCTGTATTCAAACTCCTGACCTTCCGATCACGAGTCCCATGCTCTATCAACTGAGCTAACCGGTGAGACACACCAATTAGAACCACTGGAATATATAATCATCACTACTCCAGATTCGAACTCCTGACATTGCGATTAAACGGGAGGTAGTGTATAAAGAAAACTAGGAAACAAATAATAATTGGTTTGGAAGGCTTATTTAATTTTATGACACTAAGCGACCACCAAAGTGGGAGAGGCAAAGCCTTTTAAATTACAACATCACGTCGGGTAGTCATACAATTCATAAATTTTAAGTCAAATTTGGATTTCTTAATTTCCAAAAGTTGTTTGCCTGGGAAAAAAGGAGATTTTCTACTAGGGGCCGACCCGAGATTCAAGCCATGCATCTCCCGATTGCTTAGAATCATAGCTTCTAGATCCACTGACGTTAACTGCTCGACAACAGCACTGGTAAATTAATAAATGGAATTCAGGGGTAGATGTGGACCTGGGGCCATATTCAAAGAGCTGCGTAGGAAAGTTTGTACGCTAAAAATCCTACGAAGTTCGTAGGCAAATGCGTAAGTGCTATTCACAAGACCATTTTACAAACTTTGTAACTTACACTGTGTAAGCCTACCAAAGAAGTTAAAGAAGTGACAGTATGTTTATCTAGTTTAAGCCTACTTCTTTGGTGTTTTCTTTTCGAAAGACTTCAAACCACATTCATAGGCCATTCTTTTGTTATGGTAATTCTTTAGAAATAGCACCGGTCATGTACAATTGATTTTCTTGAAAGAGGTTGACAACATTGAAAGGGACGGAGAATGTTTCATAACCCTGCCTGCACACTGTGTGTACATTGAACTTTATATGACACTAGAGCGTAGAACACATCATTTTGAAAGTGTCGCATTTTAACAGAAATTAACTCGAAAAGTCGTCGATTATTGGAATCTAAATTATGTCGTGGCAGCCTTTAATTTCTTATCAAAGCCGTATAATGTGTTACCACCGGATTTCCCATATCTTGAAATGCTCCATCTCTCCGGAGACCGGTAAGTGTCTTTTATTCAACAAAATTTAACAAGAAAATCAATGTTACGCCAGCCATTGGGTTTGCGTAAAGTTACGACCAAAATTAGGAGCAAAATACTTTGGAGAATACGACGTGAGGAAAATTACGTTGCGTAAGTAGACTTACGCCAAAATGGCGTACGCAAGCTTTGTGAATACGGCCCCAGAGCTGATCAATTGTAAATCAACAAACAACGGCTTGGCACTTGGCAGGTCACCTCATATGTTGGATAGATCCTACCGAGATAGGAAGTCATTCAAAATTTGAGATCTCACAGATATAGATTTTTCTTGATTGATTAGGTTTATTGGCCCCTTTCAACTCCTGACCTTGTAATCACCAGTCCAACGCTCCAGCCACTGAGCTAGCGAGTCCGACTTGAAGCCACTCATGGAAAGCATGAAGTAAATCACTTGTACACCGGACTGGGAAATCGATCCCAGAATGTAGTGGTGCATGTTGTGTAGCGTAACCATTTGATCCTCGCTAAATATAACTGAGATATTAAATTATATTAAAGAAGAATTCCACCTCGAGAACATTATTTCACATAATAGTTGGTCAAATTATCTATGGTATGGAGCAATAAGCTTCAAAGTATGTAGATCTACTTTTCGAGTTTGAGATATGCAATTCAAGTTTCAACTTGAAAAGACACGGGAGCTGACAATTTGAAGTAAACTGGCTTGAAGTAAGTCTAATTATGACATCATCGCTCCCTTACACACTGAACTGCCTATGCATTCCTTTATAATATATTTCAGTAAATTTCTCTACGTTGTTATGTATATATTTAAAATAATTCTTTTTTATTTTCTGTAAACCGTAGTCTTAGTTATTTTATGTAAATTTGTAAAACTACTAAGAGTAAATAAACACATGTTTTTGTAGTCATAAAATAAAATGGAATACATTTATGCAATTGAGAGTGTAGGGAATTGGACTTAATTCAAGTAAATTGTCTTAAAATTGGCAGCTTCCACAATGTCATCACTACACTATGGCAGGTCAGGGATTATGTCAACCGTTGGTCATGTTGAGATATTAGTATCAAAAGAAAGAGGATACCATCAGCTTTACTTTGATACCAAAAACAAGAAAATATTAATTTTGAAGTTACACATTTTTTAGTTGGTCACATTCCATTGGACTTGTGATGTATTTTGGAGAAAACCTCTCCCATCTCAAAATGGAGAATGCCGACATAATACTCAATCTACCGTGGTGCATCACATATATCCAGGCATATATCCCAGTCTAAACACATTTTGACAGTTTGAAGGCTATTTTAGTTTTGTTTGAACCATACCGTAGATATTTTTCTGTTCTATCATAATATTATATACTCAGTACTAGTTGGAGGCTGCATGGCTAAATGATACATTAAATGTATATTACGGACTAATAAGTTAGGACTAATAGTATGAAGGTTCTGCCATATTACTGACTAATAAGTTATGACTACCGACTACTATAATAGTATGAAGATTCTGCCATATTACTGACTAATAAGTTATGACTACTGACTACTAATAGTATCTGCCACATTACTGACTAATAAGTTATGACTACTGACTACTAATAGTATGACGGTTCTGCCATATTACTGACTAATAAGTTATGACTACTGACTACTAATAGTATGAAGGTTCTGCCATATTACTGACTAATAAGTTATAACTACTGACTACTAATAGTATGAAGGTTCTGCCATATTACTGACTAATAAGCTATGCCTACTGACTACCAATAGTACGAGGGTTCTGTCACCTACATGTTCATGTACCTTGAGACCCGGGTCCTGGCGTTGTGGTGGGCCTCCAGACCCTCAGAGAGCGTCTTCAGTTTGTCAGGCTCAACCTGGGCGTAGCTGTGATCACCGAACCACATCACCCACACCTGTACAACACAACGGAAACGAGGCAGACAATTAACTACTGAAATATCACCCACACCAACGATACACATCTAATTAACAACTTATAAGAGTTGTAGAAGCATGGCTCCAAATAATAGAAATCATCACCTTACGTTCAATTCCACGAAAGTAGGAGTGGGAATTAGATCAGAAGTGGGTCGACTGGTTGTTCCAAGTGAGGAACAGACCGACCTTGGATATGTTCGAAACGGCGAATAATGCGAAACTGCAGATTTTCTGAAATCGGGGGGTTTCACCTGGGTGCGTGGGCTGTCGACGCATTGGCGATATCGTGGGACAACCTCGATTTTTACGCCCTCTTGGCATTAAAAAATAAACAAATGTTGGAAGTTAAGTGCAAAATTATGCATTAGATGTTGGAACCTCATCTGAATGAGGCAAAAGAACATTTTACGATAGTTGATGGCTTCGAGTCCGCAGTTTGTTCGGCTCCACCTGGGCGTAGCTGTAACCACCGAACCACACCTGTAACAACGGAAACACTACAGAGAATTAACAACTTAAAATTATAAATAGAAACACGGCGCAAAAATTACAGCAATCACCCAGAGGTCGGTATTGGACCTCCAGAAAGACCATCTTAACATAGTGGCCCTCCGACCTCTAGAAACACTATGACCCTGTAGATCCGTCACCAATTTGTATGGCTTCCTGTGCATTGTGATGCGGTCAAGTCAAAACAATGGTCAACCAGCAGCAATGCTTAAAAGGACAGTCCACCCTCATTTCAAAATAATTTAGAAAAAGCGGGAAAATTAGTTAATACCAACATACCAAATTTGAGACAGTTCGTACATTGCTATTTCAAGAAACTCAACATTTGAAGTTGTTGTTAACGGCTCATTAATTTGCATTTGAGAACAAGCCTCTGACGTATTGTCCTCAGTTTGACATAGGCCTACTCAGCTGCCACACAGCAGTGAAGCGTCTACCGCAACTGTAGCGTATACTGATTGCGTACATAATGCACGCTATACCGTACACGCACCCTACCGGCTAATAATGTATTTTTAAAACTTGGCGGCAATTTTCATTAATTTAAATTGATCAATTTGGATGTAAAACAATCATACTTTTTCCTATTTCTAGATTCTTCTTGATGTTTGGAATTGATTAACAGGATTTAGGTGAATCATTGTGTTTATTTTTATACCCAATTGCCTTATTTACTCCATAACTTTGATATGGAGCTTACACAATAAGTCAATACAAAATTTATCCCAGCAATATTACAACTGAGTACATGATGTCACGATCTCACCAGCTCTTGAATATTAATAAGGATGGCGTGTTCATTGCGTGAAAAGTTAGGTCCTTTGTTTTGTCGTTTTTTTCAAGTTCTATATGTACATTTTTACAAAAAACGAGTAGAATGTTAAAATATTATTATCAATGTATTATGATGGATATTCATTGAGGGTGGACTATCCTTTTAATGTAGTTGACCCTACATTATGACACAGTACAGCAGAGATTGGGGAGCACAGTGGCTAAGCGGTTAGGGAGTCGGAGCTTGAGTGCCAGAGGCTCCGGGTTCGATTCTCGTCCGAGCACTGTGTTGTGAAATAAGGGACAAAAACACTTTATCCCGCTTGCCTCGGCTTCACTCAGTCTGGAACAATGAGTACCAAGCTTTGTTGGGGAGTTATACCTACGATAGACCAGCGTCCCATCCAGGGAGAGACATTGACTCCCATCCGCTTGCCCTACATAAACCGGAGCTAAGCACCGGCACCTGAGGGCCCGTCGGGTCCGGGGAGGGTTTAACTAACTTAACAGCAGGGATTACTCTAGAAAGTCCCAACAATTATTCAGACTTCCTTTAACATATTATGGTGACCTTTTCAGCTGTTATACTTTATATGTTGAGATGGCTCAGTGGATAGGGCAGCAGGCTCGTGGTTGTGAGATTGAGGGCTCGAATCCCAGCGATGCTGTTGGTTATCTTGGCATATGTGATGCACCATAGCAGATCGACTATTATGTCGCAATTCTCCATTTTGAGATATGAGGCGTTTTCCTCCAAAATATCACAAGTCCAATGGAATATGGCCTACTCTGTTAAAAACTAAGAATATTAATACTTTCTCAAGTTGGGTATCAAGAAAATAAAGCTACTGGTCTCCTCTTTCGTTTTACACCAATATCTCAACATGACCCAGGGCCGACATAATACCCAATCTGCCATGGTGCATCACATATAACCACCGTGGTCCACCGATGGCCATAGGTTGACGTCAGGAAGGGCATTAGGTCACAAAGGGCTCTGCCGCTTCTGTAAAGCCCTTGCGTTATAGCAAAGCACCGTCTAAGCCCGGCGAGGGGAGTGACAAGATGTTACACAACTTCAACTCCACGATACTTCATAGAGAGAGATAATTCCTTAACGGCAGGCACATCAGCAACTAGGCTATATCGGTGGCTTCCGTTAATTGTCAACATTTTGGACGATACACAATTGACGAGACAAGCAAAGAAAACGAACGACCATCCCAGTTAACACCATACTCTTTACGAAAAGATGGCCAGACCAGGATAACGAGACAGGACGTCCTGCCCCGGGATTGCCGTTTTACGTCCTCATCCGAAGGACGTTACATTTTGTCATGATACTTCATTATACCGTTACCTTGCCGTGTTCCTTCCTTCGTTGACCCTTCACGTCCCGGTCGCTGACAAGTTTACCCGGCCAGGAAGTGTGACCTCTAGTTTGACCCCACACGAGGTCGCCCGTCTCAAAATGACGGCGGAGCTCCCTCGCTGGTAGGACACCTGTTCAGTGAGAACGTTGAAAAATAACAGAGGTCAGACAAGTTTAAAGTGTGAATGATTGTCTGATGTGTTTTATTTTTATGGGATAACAAGATTTTTTAAATTTATTATTTCAACATTTCATCAGGGTAACTTCTTTAGCCATTGGCTAATCTTCCAGAAGGCCCTGTGACGCAACAAATGGACAAGGGGATAGAGG
>JAODAI010215846.1:0-10465 GCA_027575025.1 Scotoplanes globosa | reverse complement strand
CAGCGCTGGGATTCGAACTCGCGATCTCACAATCACGAGTCCTTGCCCTTACCACTGGGCTATCTCGACTCCTCCTAATCATTATCATTACCAGGCGCGGATCCAGGGGGGCGCAGGGGGCGCTCGCCCCCCCCTATTTTTTCACTTTCTTGCATAGATGTTACACTATTCACCGATAATTCCATTACAAAAATGTGTTGGGCACCCCCCCCCCTTTCCAAACGTCCTGGATCCGCCACTGATTACATAATTGAAACGAAACTGTAAGTAAACAGTTTGTAAATTGTAGGGTTATAGCTTAATAATGCACCGCCTAGCCCAGCGATAAGACCGTTACCGACTCGAGTCAGAGTCGAGTCACACATTTTGGAGACTCCAATCGAGTCATGGCTTGTCTTGTCTTGATTCGGACTTGACTGTAGTCCTAATTTTTATTGACTCTACTTGAATCGATTCTGTCGGTTTAGTCAAGCTAGATGACTCAAACTCGACTTGAGTCAGAATGTCAAATGACTCGGATTCTACCCGAGTCAAAATTTTAAATGTCCCTGCTGGATTTTAGGGACCCGATTACAATGTTGATTATAGTAGTAGGTAAGCTGCAATCTGTCACTGTAATGCAACATGGCAGTTGCTAGCCTCAGGGCAGTTACAGATGAGAAGTGTAACTTTCAACAATTACGAGATGGCCTAGTGGTTAGGGCACCGGACTCGTGATTGGAAGGTCGTTGGTTCGAACCCCAGCGTGCTGCTGTTGGTCTGTTTGGCATCTGCCCTTGAGCAAGGTACTTTATCCTACTTGCTTCACTCCACCCGGGTGTATTATTGGGAACCTACGAGGTGAATCTATGTCAACTTGGCGCTGATTTAGCTGTTGTCTATATTGTACCTACGCACAGGCGCGGATCCAGGGGGGTCTTGCATAGACGTTACACTATTCACCGATAATTCCATTCCAAAATGTGTTGGGCGCCCTCCCCTTTCTAAACGTCCTGGATCCGCCACTGATGTAGGTCGACCAGTTCACCGATGACTGGGGTAGTAATTGTGTTGAGGAGTTACAGATGAGAAGTGTGTGTGGATGAGATATCGCGAAAAGCTTCACAGTTTGTATTTCCGACACTCACTGCCCTGAGCGTTAGAGGGAATAATATTACTTTTAGGAGACAATATACTGTAATAGGTTCAATAATATATACATGTAGCGGTACAATAATATCATAGGCTAGTGGTGGCGCCATAGTGATTGAGAAGAGGTGATACACCCCACGACTGACAGGTGTATCTGCAGGGCTCGACTTGGCAACTATCCCGCTGGCCCGCGCAGTAACATTTGGTTCGAGATAGTTAAATTACATTGTCACTAGTCCACCGCCGGGCTTGTAACACTGTCATGAAGATTAACTGTAAAGTTAACAAATAGCAATTTTGTCATTTGCATAAACTTATCTGATGATGAATGAAGACTACAAATATATTATTCCGGTCTGTAATAATAATAAACGTTAATCGGGTGACTCAGTTAGCTATTGTAGAGCTAATTTTCCCAGGGGCCCTTATTAAAAAGTGTAAACAATGCATTAAAACAATCAATATGATAAAATAGTTAAAATAAATCAATATCATTAATCATAAGCATAGTAAAATACATAGCCTACTGTAGCCTACACTTATAAAATCATACTATCTGGATCAGGTACTAAAATTATACTGATAATGTTGTGTTCGGGCCAGTACAATTTAACTGGGGCCTGTAGATTGTGGAAGTCACTGGCCCCTCTGGCCAGTAAAAATTCTGCCCTTTCTACGTCGAGCCCTGGTACTGGAATATTATCCAATAAGCTATTTTGTAGTTATCACGTGGAGCACAAATACGTCATAGATCAAAAAAATAAAATAAAATAATCACCACCCCATGTCCGCCTGACATGTTGACAAAGGTCAACGAGCATGTTCAGTGTGTAATAGGTTATTCGACATGATCGGTGCTATGGATAGAGGGCGGTGGAGAGCTGTGGCCAATGATGCGGCAGTCAGCCAGTGTATTCTTCCCCGCCCCCTGTTGGGAATCCAGGAGGTAGAGAGATAAAAAGGCATCATGTCGGAACCCAGCTGCTATTACAATTGTGGCAAAGAATATTTTTTATTGATTTGACCCATTGTACTTACTGTTGACAATAGAACTGACAATAGAACTACTTATCTATGTCAATAAAATACCAATTACACACGTACTTGAAAGGCCTTGCCCATTCAAGCAATTTAACAAGTGTGCTGTGTACACTGAAATGTGAAAGAACAAGCAAGTGGGATACCATTTTATTATACCACTTTGGTAAACAGAAAGTGGTATCCCACTGGGATTTACCAATAGGCATTAGGGAGCAACATGCATTAAATGGTACATAACTAGCATACGTAGCATAGTCATTTTTGTTTAACATAACGTATATGTTGTAGTCGGTTTGGGTACAATATATATTAGATAAGAATATCGTTTACTACAAAAATCAGGATGGCCGACATCAATGAGCATGAAAACATTGGTGAACTCTTGATAACAGAAGAAGAAAATGGCCGGACTGTTACTACAACATACACCATAGTCAGAGCGAAAATCGTAAAATTTCTATTGTACTGCGACGGGAGACGCGCGGCAGAAACCGCCGCCCGTGTCAACGTCCTTGCGTGCGGGACAGAACCGACGGTCTCCCATCGCAGTTTTGCCATTTGGTGTGAACGGGACTTCAAATCTAGGAAATGCTTTACCAATTTTATTACCTGCACTCGTATGCTCGAGCGCTGGTCAAGAGTGATCGTTTTCTTAGGAGACCAGTTTGAAATGATAAACAAGTTAGAATGGAAGATTTTGTTGATTAATTGAGTGATTGATGGAGTATACTTAACGCATTTGTAACATTTTGGTTTAATAGTACAGCCACCCTCACATTTTTTTCCAATGTTCAAATCCTGTTCACTGAACATCAACCAAGGAGGCAAGAGTTCTGTGTCGAGTCAAAAGTTATAAAGATTTATAACGTACCTCAAATAGTGACAATGATGCAGTACATACTCGTTTAAATTGTTCACATTTTATTATTTGCAAAATGCAAAATATAGGATTTATTTAAATGCAGGATATTAACAAATTGTGTACAAATATAATATATAAACCAAAATCAACATGGATACTAAAATGCGATGTATATAAACTAATCAACTAAATCAACTAATATATATAAAAATATTAAAACACATGGTAGGACTATATCTATAATAGGAAAAAAATCCATCAGAATCTTTGATCCTTTGACCTAGATTAGCATGGCCATCAACAATAATATAAATATGCTGGTTTCAAATAAGGAAAGCCTGCATCAATTTGACATTCCATTCACAGGCCATAAAATATTTCACAGCTGTGACCTTTACATGACCTTGTACAAAAACATCCATAACGGGAGTTCGGAAGATCAGAGAAGGTCGACGCAATTGATTTTATTCTTTGTCTGTGGGAGCAGAACCCCATGCACAAAAATGTCTCTCCCAAATGAACGAATGGAATACATTAGAAAGACGGGTCGTGTGATAAATTGTGACATAGACAAAAACAAAATGCAATTAGGCCATAAATATTTCATTCGCTCTATCGCTCAACAGATTAATGGAGGTTTGTTTTACCATTCGTGACAGTTATCACTCTCCCGGTTACTTTTAGGTTTTGCCACCTCCTACCGATATAATTATTTTGACCCATAATTTCAACGCCGTTGTTGGTACATTTTCAATAAAATGCATAAACATAAACCCTTTGAACCCTAAATTAGTAGGGGCGTCGGCACCGTGACCCTGGATCTATTGACAATGTACTCGCATAACAGATACGTGCCAGAAAAAAAACGGCTTGCTGTGCGGAAAGCCTGAAAAAAATTGGGTTAAAACGGTTTTAACCTTGTTTAATGCCATAATTTCAATAAAAATATTGGGAAATCCTTCAATTGTTTGAAAAATATGATTTACCAGAGTGAATTTATTTTATGGTAAAGCTTACAGCCCAAGTCTGCTGTCCTAACCCAGAATTGACCACCGAAACCTACATATCTTAGCCTTGCTTAATGCCCAAATTTCAACCAAAAAATTGGACTATTGTCTGAAAAATACCATTTACCAGAGTAAAGTTATTCTATATGGTAACAATAGTAAGCACTATGGTTTGCCACTGTAGTATCAGAGCTTCTATAACTGTAGTTTGAACAAAATAGTACTATTTACAGAAATAGTTAAACTCAAATATACTGTTATCATTGTTACAAATATTGACCCCAAATTTACAATTTCCTGATAATTACACTGGGATTCAAGGACAAATCCAAATTCTTAATACACATTAATAAATAATTTAAAAAAGCACATTTGATTCAAATAATTATTTCCAGCCCAACTTTAAGACACATTTCACATTCGTTATCCTGAAGAGAGTAAATTACTGAGGTACACACTAACACTTAGTAGATTTTGAGCGCATTAAAATAGAGTTTACTTACATTATTGTGCTACCGCAGTAAAATATAATTGTCATAAATTTAGAAAATATTTTCAAATATTGTCAATGAAAGATTGTAGGTATTTCTATAATGATTATTTCGTATCCAACTCACAAATATGCATCACTTAAATAATTGTGACATTTGAACATAATTATATTAATTATTTAACCCCTTCCGTACTGTCTGTGGTCCGTAGCTCCATACTGTGTGTGCTTAGCATTAGTGGTGTAGCATGGGCGCAGCGCCTATATACGTATATGTTCTAGCCAGCACATTTTGCCAATGTGACATTGCCATTGGGTAGCTACCGCATTGGTGTCTGCTGGACTAATTGAAATTTAAAAATACTAGTAAACCATTAACAAATGATAGTTGTCTACACTATAGCTAGGCTACATAATGCCTACATGCCAGAAATGAGATAATTGGAGACAATTAACATCATTTTCAGGCCCAGATTTGTCTACAAGGTGGATAATAAGTGTGCAGAAAAGTACTTTCAGAATTTATTTGTGCGACATTATATATCTTTTTGCGACATTTACTCATAAAAATAGGCTGGCTAGAAGCAACCAATACCTCCTCAGACAATCGTCCCCTTTCAAAGTCCGCCCGGACAATTACCCCCAGAGATAACTGTTTGGAGATAAATTTCCATGGGAGAATTCTCTGGAGAATGCTCTGGGTTTTCATCCAGGGGATTTTTTTTTCGTTTGCAGAGGAATTAGTTGTCTGTGGCGACTTCTCCTATGATATAAACAATATAAACTCCTATAGTTACTAGACGTATACTTACTCACAACAGAAGTATACTCCCTCTTCCAACTTTATAATTTACAAAATTATCTTGACCTTTCAAAACCTCCTACATATAAAGATACATATTCCCTTTAAATTCAATTGTCCAGAGCTATTGCTGCATGAATGTTGACCAGTACTAATCAATATGATCCCAGCTTCAGCAGTTGAAGTAGACTGGTCCGGTGGGTGTCTCACGTACACACAATATAACCACAGTATATTGAGTCTGTACTATATAGGCAGCAGGCCTGCGTATCTCTGCATGTAGCTCTTAATATGCAAACATCCGACGCATAAAACCAACAGTATAATACTGCACACTGGCACTACACGCCGCTGTATTTAAGTGTTAAAAACATCCGCATAAGCAGGAACGGATCATTTTGTTGCCACGGCAACCCTTCAGTCATAAAGACGTATTATTTTGGAGGACATACCGCGGTGAGATCCACTGATAACCTTTTCTCCCAATTTAATTTAAACCTGTCCGATTCTAGCACCAAGGAGCTGTGCAGTACATGTATACGGACAGTTGTAGTGGGAGCGTACAGTGTGGTTGGCGTTGGAAACAAGTTTTGTTTCACGAGCTGCGCGTGTTTCTAATCACTTTTTGTACCGTAAATTATGCCGCATATATCTGGATAACGGTGTGAAAACACACACACAGCGACCATCTGTACACAAGTAGGTCTACTGTAGTATAAGGAGGGCAACACAAGAATGTATCGCATCAAATACTGCACAAACATGTAAATAATAATAATCGGCCTGGAAGGCTTATTTAATTTTACAACGCTAAATTTCCACTAGACCTCCTTCACCCCTTCCCCCTTGAGAAACTTACTAAAGTACGTACTCCTACCGAGATAATTCCAGGGCACGAAATAGCGCGTGTCTGCGTGCCCGAGACACTACCTTTGGGTGGGCGGGCACGTGGAAGTGCCCAACCACGTGTCCGTCCAGACCTGCTAAAAAATTGTAATTACCCGACTCTTTAATACCAAGTTATGAACCATTTGTCTGTAATATTGGCCTTTTTTATTGACTTGTTGTTGAAAATTTACTTATAAATGCAAATATTAGGCCCAAGGACCATATATTATCAAGATATTTGTCAAAATTGGGTGATTCATGATGAACGCGATTTTATGTATGGATTTTTACAGTTTAAAAAAAAAACATGTTTTTGCGGACCTGTGTTTTTTTTGCGGACCTGTAAATTTCCAGGTGAGCAGGTCCGCCAGACCTGTTGATTTTTTTTCTTATTTCTTGCCCTGGTTAGGAATTACTGCTAATTTGCAATAACCAGTTATTTCACACCATAGACTGTGGGGCCAATTGCCTGATATTAACATCAAAATTAATGTCGCAATTGTACTTCTTTATTCTCAAGAGAACTTCTAAGAAGGACTCCTCAAACCATATCAGCATCTTGATCAGTTGCTCTTTTCTTCCTTGTGTGTTGGCACTTTCTAAAATTATCTCACTCTCATATTATTATTTAAACACAACCACGGGTTGGCAAATAGACTAGTAAATGAAAAGGAATTCCCCTTTGATATTTCAGGATGTATTTGATACTTTGGGGGAGGGATTTCTTTATCAAAACAAGATTGAGTGATTACTGACTTTGTCACTTTAGAATGCCAAATTGATGTTATTGTTGGCAAGAGACTACAGTAGATGTTTACTAGATAAAAACAGTGAAAAGGGCATATGTGAGCCAACGCGACCCTGTATGGAGGTATTACGTAGGGTGAACTTAAATTTGAGATAAAGACGTGTATTTAATAAAGTTATATTTTTAGAACCATTTTTAATTTCAGCTCGGGTTTGTTAGGAACTTTGCGGTGACATACCGTTTTTAATAACAATTTTATTTTTATTTTCCGTGCCAAATTCAAGATTCTGTGAGGAAACTTATATTTGAGATAAAGACGTGTATTGAATCAAATTATATTTTTAGAACCATTTTTATCTCGGCTCGGGTTTGTTAGGAAGTTTGCGGTGACACGCTGTCTTTAATAACAATTTTATTTTTATTTTCTGTGCCAAATTCAAGAGTCTCTGAGCAATAGTACAGTGTTTTGTAGATTTTTTGCAACGTTTTCAAATTCTCTTGTCAAATGCACTTTCCGTGAATTTTGATTGTTTGCCGTATCGCAAACACAGCATGGAATTATTATTAGGCCATTCTGCAGTACACAAAGGCTATGCCTTTGTCGCTCCGGTCAGCGGCCTAGCTGCAAGTAATCTCGACCGTTAATCAAATAGACACATTTTTTTACAAGAAACACTTCTATAAGAAACTAATAGATGTCCAAAATTTTAAGAAACTTTTAGGACACTGAAAACAATTAAAAAACACTCAAAAAAGTTTTGAGCTTGGCTGAAAATCGTAATGATTAAATGTCTTCTTTTGTTATGTATTAAATGTGTACAATATACTCAGAATAGTCTTAAAATCATCCATAGCCCTATTTCCATCAATAATGCTGCAGCACCGCCTAAATTTTCTGAACAAAATTGCTAATTATGTGATGTACGTTGGCCGCCTAATTTGTATTCATAGTATTGATCAGGCAAAATCAACAAATATAGTGGCCAATCCACAATTTTTTAAAAAAGAAAATCGATTAGAAAACAGGGTCAGGAGTTAAAGAAATTTTTTGAACTGTTATCATTATCAGTCTTTCATAATTCAAATTCAAAATTTTGACAAATGTAACAGATAGTGGTTTTCAACGATTTTCCATCGGTGTGATTGGTCAATGAACCGAATCTGCCTTATCTATACTGAGAATAAAAATCATGGGGCCTGCCCTAGTTTCTTAAAACAAAGTGTAGGCCTATCGCTATGTCTGAAAGAAATGCTGATCCAAATAGCAATACCATGGTTTTGAGTCATGCAGCCAGTCTAATCATGCACCTCCTCTGTAATTACAGTCTTCAATCAAAACTGCTGCCTAGATGCCAACTAATAAGTGTGGGTTATGACCTCCGTGGCTGGTGAATCTCTCACCATTTATAGAATGCAGTCAGTCAGGCATACCTACCAGCAGACTATAAATAGCAACAGCCAATGCTAAAAATAGACAAAAGCTGACACGCTATAAATAGCCAGAAGGCCAGATTCTAAAAATAGAGAGCCTAGCTGCCCTGTTTGTTGCTGGTTATATTATTAATGGTGTGATATGTATAGGGAGTGACAGTGCACCAATATAGCAGGCAGTAGATGGCAGAGATCTATGACTGGAACACTAGGCATATCTGATTACCACACCACATGATTAGAGAAAAGAAGAGGGTTGGTTGTAGGATCATAAAGATGGATGAGAAAGACAGACTATATTAAATTGTAGAGTCAACTAGCCAGCGCTGCTGTAGTAGCTCCTTGTTAGTAGTTGTATAGTCAGTAGGTATATAGTGTGTACAGTAGTATTATAGTTCCTGCTGGATGGGCTGCTCTCCACATACAGAACAGTACCATAATATCACCAGCAAACTGCTTGGCTTCTTATAATATATAATCAACATTTTGAAGCGGTGAAGCGATTGAATTCCTGTATCGCACAGTACAGCACGCAATGCTCCAAATAAGAATCAAAAGGGGCAAGTCCAAAATGGACAGGTTTACCAGGGCAGAGAGGTATAACAACGACAGTGGCACCTCATAGCACAGAAAGCAAAGAAATTATTTTGGGGGGCATCAATGCCAAAGTGAAGGGCACGGAGGCCATGGCCTTCGGTGCCTCCGGTTATTTCGAGCCCTGAGCATGTATCGGTAAATTCCCCCCCGAATACCCACTTGATAGAAGACGTACTAATTATGTCCTGGGGAGGGCAGGCCCACATTGATAGATTGATCAGGTTTATCAACGCAGAGGTTTTATGAGCCACCCAAAGTTTTTGATATACCAGTTGGAGCCACTGGAATATAATTAAAAATCAGTTTTCTGCCACAGGGTTACACGAGCCACCAAAAGCTTATGATATACAAGTTAGAGCCACTGGAATATAAACATCATCACTCCATGTTCAAACTCCCACGCTCTATCAATCGAGCTAACCGGTCAGACAAAACAGATCAGATCATGCAGTCAGATCCCTTGACTGGTCCATAAAGTCCCCCCCTCCCCTCCTCCCCCCAACCACTTACAAGAGTGGGTACATTATATGTAGTGGGGGAATATATTACGGGTGGGACGAATGCACATCACACTAAAGCACTAACGAGCATCAATAAGTTATTGAAGGGGTGTAATTGACTACGAAAAAGTTTCTTAAATTTCGGCCGATTTTGGTGCTAACAGTTTCTTGACAGTTTCTTAACAGTTTCTTAATTTATGCTATCCAAGAACATTGCATAATTGGCAATCTTGTGCATAACAACTAGGTGCACAAATTGTTGATGGAAATAGGTGGATTGGTAATTTTAACAATTTGCAATTAATAGTTAATGATTTGCAACTGTACTAAAAGTTTCTGAACTTTTTGGCTTCTAGTAGTTTCTTATATTAGATTATTTTCTTATAAAAACGTATACTTAATATACCCTTTACTAAAGGAAACTCTTCCATAAGAAACTACTACTAGAGGCCAAAAAAGTTAAGAAACTTTTAGTACTACATTGGAAATCATTAAGAAACTCCACAAAAAATAGTACTCAAAATCATAATAAATGTCTTTCTTTAGTTGTGTAGTGTATACTGTATTGTTGTTATACAGCTCTACATCAAGTCTTAAAATCACCAATTTCACCAATTTGCATCAATAATTTCTACACCTACAAGTCCTGCACAAGATTGCCAATTATACCATGTACTTTGATAGTAAAAATTAAGAAAATGTTAATGTCAAACTGGCAAAAAATTAAGAAACTTTCAGTAGGTCTACTAGGGCCCGACCCTAGTTTCTTATAAAAAGTGTAAATCTAAATTTCTATTGTAGTCCACTGGCAGTGAATTCAAAAGTATGGTGCAATACAGGTCAGGCCTCCACGTATGAAAAATGCCAGGAGAGCATACCAATGCTCTCTTGGAGAGTTTCGGGAGAGCATAAGCTCTCCTGGATATTATAGTCGCTGTTTTTCGGCTAATAATGTATATAATAATGGG
>JAODAI010215735.1:0-10467 GCA_027575025.1 Scotoplanes globosa | reverse complement strand
TTGAAGCCTTTTGTATATAATTGTCTGCTCTACAATATGAACTATCATTATTTACAACATGGTCAATACCTTTAACCCTAACTTACCCGGGCATTTTTATATATGTGTGTCCGGGGGGGGGGGGGGCTACTCCGCCCCCAATATCTCAGCCATGTATATTGTTTGGCTGATCTTAAATATGGTATGCCTATAGACAGATGTATTATGAACAACATGGAACCCGAAAAAATATGAATTATGTTAACGTTTGTTATACGTTAATTACAAAGGAAATATGCGGATTTCACATTTTTTTCTCCCCCAAAAAAAATCACCTCAAATTTGACTGGAAATTGAATATAACTTCATTATAAACTAATATAAAGATATATGAAAGGCAATACCTATGTTAGCAATACATTTGGAGACAAGTATGTTCCCCCAAATGGTATGATCATGACATTTGAGTAATTTATTATGTATTTCATTGTTTTTTATGATTATCGGTATTTTCTATGTATTCTATTGTGTTTATGACTTATGCATTACATTGTTCTTTGTAATATGTATTTTATTGTTTGAGATGAAATGGAGTGTACAAACATATGCAATAATTACATTTTTTTAAAACATACCTTTTTAAGATGCATGTGACGTCAACATGATGGGGCCCAAATGAACGGATATATTGCCAACATGTGCGCAAGACAAGAGAGAAAAAGTAATACGAAAAAAATATAGCCTGAGCAGTTGCGATTCAGGAGTAAAAAATGTCGAGGGGAGCTACTATGCCCCCGGATAAGATAGGGTTAATATATTATAATAGTTTGCATATACCATTATGATAATACTTATTGTTATTAACATCTCACAATTAATTTGTATTCATTTCACTTTAGAACCTGGTTATTATGAAGATGGCTTTTTCGGTATTCGTTTGGAAAATGACATGATTGTAGTAGATGCCACCACCACGGTAAGTCGTGGGGCGTACCGATGCTCCGGTTACTGTTTATACTAATGAATTCACATACATGTGGCCATCAACCGCTCTATACTGCGAGTCACTTTATTAAACATCTCCTGGACGTCATACAGATGTTTGTATTCAACATCCTTCATCCAATCAATGCATATGCATTTTATTCCACGATTCCTCACGTGTACGCGATATCCTTCCACAAAATTGTTCTGCATCTCCTACAACAGTTAAGTTAAAAATACTCCACTAAACTGATACACTTCCGACCTGTTCATGTATCACTCCGAAGTTATGTGACCCCTTTCCCTGTAATCTATGGCCACACGATACTTGCATAATCACCACTGAATTACTTTTGTACCCACTTGCCTTGACGTATTTCGTTTCGCTAAACATATTACGAAAATAGTATAATTGTGTTGTATAGTAGCATATTCCCCGGCTATAACCTGGCAATCCTTTACCATTCGCAATTGCTCCTTCCTAACTATTAACAAATTCATCTCAGCTTTGTGTTACTTACTAATACATTTTCACAATTCAGCTATGTCTGTTAAGTTAAGTTAAGTAAGACAGGATCAGAAAGGACAATGTCCTTATAATATGACCCTGAACCTCCATCACCCAACAGGCGTCCTATATCCGCCCACAGTTAGAAAAATACCTATCAAGACCATTCTTAAAGGCATTGACACTATCCACACAAATTATCGACACAGGCATGCCATTCCACTCATCAACCACTCGCTTTGAGAAGGTAAACTTCCCGACATCTAACCTGGAATAATGTTTACACAATTTAAGACTATGACCTCTGGTACCAGAGTAATTAGAAAAAGTGTAAAAAAATCATAAAATCTCACCTTATCAAAACCATAAACAATCTTAAACACCGGAATAAGATCACCACGAATACGACGAAGTTCTTAGGTTGTAAGCTTTAGATACGTCAATCGTTGATCGTACGATATAGAACTAAGGGAACTAACTAATTTAGTAGCCCTTCTTTGAACACACGTATATTTAGCTAAGAACAGAGTCCATGCCTGGATACCATACTCCAGCTGGGGCCTGACCATCTGCTTGTACAATCTAATAACAATATCCTTATGGAGGAATTTAAAATGACGTCTTACCAAACCTAAAATCCAATTAGCCCTCCATGCAGCTTCGACACACTGCTTAGAAGGCTTCAATGAATAATCCAAATGAACACTCAGATCATTTTCCGTCTGAACAACTGCTAATTTTCTACCATTGACATTATAAACATTCTTCATATTCCGACTACAGACATACATAACCTTACACTTATGGATATTGAAAAACATACCCAAATCCTCAGACCAGTTAAAAATACTGTCCAGCTCTAACTGAAACCTAGCCGCATTCTCCTTGGAACAAACCTGACTATGAACTTTAGTGTCGTCAGCAAACTTTTTGACATCAGATATACCAACCGCACCGTCTAAATCGTTAATATAAGCAAAAAAAATAAAGTACCCAACACAGAAGCTCGAGGAACTCCACTAGTGATACTCCGCCAAGAAGATACATAATTCAGGTTATATTCTATAAACAGGTCATTGCAATTCCCTATTGTGTCGTTTAGTGTCTTGGGAAATTATAAAATGTTGAACAACTGTGTTTACTGGGTTAATTAACGGTGACGACAATTGTGTTTTGCCTCGTCGGATATAGTACTATATATGCCGATATGATTGGATGGCTAACATACTTCAACTACGCTATTCCATCACATTTTTTAGTTACAGATCACTATGATAACTTCAGATCGGGCGGTATTGCAATTACTAAATAAGAATACTTTGCAGATGTCTTGATTATATTCATATATCTACCATTTTATCGATTATCGCCACATGGTATATCCGATGGGTTTCGCTGAAAAAATGCACTAAATTCGTGTTTTTATATTTTTAGTTAAATCCCCTTTTTTATCAGACCTTTAATCAAGTTAGTTATTATTTTGTGGCTAGATTTTTCGACATGTCTCACTATAGGCTTATTCACTAGAATTGTTATTCAAAATAGTTTGCAGTAGCCGTATAATAAACCCATACTGATCAATACAATTGTCATCCAATTGTCAATTTCGTTGAGTTCGGAGGTGGCTAATCAGCCCAAATCTAGCCTTTAACTGTATTATGCAGTGGGGTCATGTTGTCTGGTCAGCACAGTAAACGAGTATATCGCTGGTAGAGTTACCCACTTTGCGCAGTGAACATTTGGTATTTGCAGCATTGATGCGCCCAAGATGTGTGTCCATTGTCAAAGTCGTTCTTGGAAGCTTTCCGAGAATCGTTAGAACATGTTTTACTCAGGGACGTGTCGTGTACCACCCCGCAGTTCACAATATTATATGTGTTTCGGTAGTTGTTCGTTATACATTATTGTGATGAGATGATCCCATGATGAGTAATTATTAACACGCTATTGATGGTCCTGTTGTCACAAAGATGAAATATTAGGACAACTGTACGACTTTTACTTCAATTTTACCTTTCAGCCGTCATTTCGACGGTCATGGTAATACTATAATAATGTAATAATTACATTGTAAATGCAAATCTTACTAGTATTTATGATAAATGTATACTCCGTACATGTTTTTTTGTTAACAATGTAACTGTTATTTATATTTGTGAGGCCAATTTATATACAATGTACGGTAAATAATGTTATAATTATTGATTGCATACACCAAAATTAACATGTATGTTTAGTATGTATTATCCATACCAGTAATCAGTATTGAGAACCACCGGCACCCAACTCTCCCAAGTATTTATTATGATAATAATATATGTTAATTCATTTGATTTCAACATAATTATCGATCGTGTATAATGGCATAGATTGTAGAAATAATAATACATTTATTTACATGTTTTACTTTCGTTCAGCATTCATTCAGCACGTATGAATACATGACGTTCAAGATGGTATCACTGGTTCCTTTCGAGCCCAACCTAATCAATTTTGACCTCTTATCACCTGCTCAGGTAAAATTAAATATATTCATACTACCGAAGATACATTTATACATATATTAAAAGTCGTATCCATTTAAAATAACATACTAAATATCATACGCAAAATGTAGGTATATGTTACGTATCAGTGTTCTTAACAGCTACGCAACTCTGTATACTTTTCGTTTTAATTATACGGCTGCATATATGTATATAATGCATAGCCTAAGTAATGTAATAATGTAATACCACCAAACCATTCAGCAAAATATTTGATAGTGATAAGCAACTAATATTTATTTTCAGCCTTGAATCCTTTAGAAATTGGTCATTGTCTCATGTGTTGGGTTTTATTTTCAGGCGTAAATTATTTACAAATACAAACAATACCACTCACAGGCCTGCCTGGACAGATTATTCATCAATTTATAGCTAATTGTGTATTATTGTTGAATAACATGTTTATATAATTGAATGTAGGGTATGCAAATAAGTGGGGTAAAAGTGGTTGAAATCCTTATTTTTTACACTTGAATATGTTGCATGAAACAAAATCAAAAAAAGTTATCATAAAGCACATTACAATTAATTCTTAAAATAGCATGTCAAAACCGGAAGTGCGGCATTTAAACTGTAAGTTGGCTTTTGAAACCCTAAATAGCACCAGAAATCAATGCACATGATTAATTATACATATCAAACGTAGTAAAGATGTAAATTACTTAATTTCTTTATGATATTGAAAATAATAAGTAAAATTAGTAGGTGAAAACAAATAAAAAACAGCTAAATTAAGAAGAAAAGTAGACCCAGAAGTATTGATAATCAAGGTTAGGGTTAGGCCACATGCAATATATTTTGTGACTAATTGTTTGAATTCAATGTTATTACTGCAAAGTATGTTCATAACTAATTATGTTTCGGCTTATAATACCATCAGAATACATTGAAAATCTTTGATTTGGCTCAGTCTAAAAATATGGCTTAAACTAGTGTGTTACTAGTGTTAGGCTACTGGCTAGGTTATGTGATGTAGGTATGGACATTATATCCCGCAGTTATTTCGCTGTTATCTAAGGGCGAATTAATATTATAAAAGTAATATTAGGGCATAAACTTAATTTATAAACACAATATGGACAACTTCAATGTGATTTAAATGGAAATGATAGCAATTGTCCTCACTTTATATTTGAAAATAAGTACCAACTTTGAATGTATTTTCTCAATATAACGAAAATCACATAGTAGTGTTGCGGGGACAGACATAACTCAACACTGAAATTAGGTATCAACGTGAAATTTGCATGAGTTGTTCTACATGGCAGTCACTACAGATTAATATACATTTTTTATTTATTTTTTTATTTTTTTATATAGAAGCACAAATTACATGATTGGTCGGCCACTGGTTACCATGGTAACCAATAACAAAATCCGGCCACATTAATATGTGCGGAATTAACTCATACATTAGTCACCCAAAGATGAGACCTGGAGGTTAAATATATATGGAGTTACATCCATCCTCCTGTATAGCCAATCAGATGCCCCAGTCGTTTACCATAGCAACTACGATACAAAACATTTTGTTTTACATTCCTTACAACTTACACTATATAGCATAATCAAAAAACGCTTGAGCCATACCCAGTATTATATTTGCGTTCAAAAATACACCCCCCAAAACACTTTACCCCTCCTTGATGTCCACATTTTCTTTAATATAATTATAAAACCATTTGATTTGGACACTTTTTTGCTAACTACAGAGATGTGTTCATTCCAATATATGCTACCAACGCCGTTTAAACTGATGATGAATGGTACCTTCAAGGCCTTTCTGCACATGTAAATAGTTTAGTGTTATATAGAACGCTATACTGAACGGGTTTTGGCATTTAAGTAACAAAGTCGCTTAAACCTGTACATATCTATGTTTTGAAAAAATCCTAGAATAAAAATCTCCGAATCTGATAATATTTATTTTTGTCTCATTTCTCGACAAATCTTGAACAAAATCACATGTATGCAATATTATTTCTGCCAATAATTACGATTGTGGTGCTTAAATTGGAATTACAATATAGGTAATACTATTTTAGCACATGTATCCCAGTTATTATAGTAGTCAATTACTGCTGATTGGGCAGCCGAGATCATAGGTTATATCGCCCACCGCTGAAACTATGCGGTCAGAAAATTAACCTTTTATCACTCACCAAAGTCGGCCAATACTAACAGTATACTTACTAGTGGGCAAATAAATAGTATAATGATTGCGTAATAGTTTCGTGTCAGTTATATATATATTTTCAACAATTCATGACATGCTAACTTCTTGTCATGGTAACAATTCATGTCATGGTAAAGCAATTTGTTAATCTTGCCGAAGGTTCTGTAACGCAACGAATGGACAAGGGGATACAGGGGAAAACCGGAGTGCCCGGAGTAAAACATATAGATGCAGACATGACCATCCCATTTGTACGTCCAAAGGGAAATCGAACCCCGGTCGCAGTGTAACAAAAGCGTAGCGCTTATTCATATGCCACAGCGTAATCCACAACGATAAGCATAGGCTGGTGATAAATTGATATCGTCTAAACGTTAGCGCAATATAGTTACTCAACTGCAACACTGCTCTATTACTGTTACCTGGCAATTCGCGCAACGTAACCTGATGTTACAATTTGGTATCAGTTACGTCACCGCAATGTACACACTGTTACGTAAATTGTTATGCAGCATAAATTATACGTCAAGCCCACATAATTGTATTGTTACAAACACTGATACACACGTGTTGTGTAACATATTTAAACACTCTTAAAACTACCTGGTGAAATTTCACCAGGAACTTGTGAAAAATTCACCAGCTGTCGTGTTGATATAGCACCTACATCACCCTGGCGAAACAACCATAACATCCTGGTGAACCCACATTCACAATAATATTGGTGAAAATAACCAGGAATCATTGGTGAAATTGCCTTGCTATTTTAACACATTCCTGGTTAAAGTTAACAACATTTCCTTGTTAATTTTAACAACAATTTTAACAAAGATTATGTCGAGTCGTAATTTACTGTCATATACAAAATTATAGAATCAAAGAATAGTCATTTTATTAATGCATTGATCCTTTTATTTATAATGTTACAATCATACACAAACATTCCTAATGTCCAATATAGACTTGTACCTGTTCATATATTGTATAATGTTGTAATTCAAATAGAGTCAATGTGCATAATAGCACAAACTTATTGAAAACTTGTAGTTTCTCCAATCAAGACAATACACTAAATAATACACTAATATTTATTTCAAATGTCCAATTTTTGGGCTTAACATAAGCGTAATTACCAGACCAATATAAATGTAGTATATATATCATACCATTTCTCGATTGATGGGAGAATACAATTATAATGGTCATGATATTTAGGCCACGTCCTTAATTTATATAATTTGTCATTTATACATCGACAAATATTGTAGTAAATATGACAAACTGATTACAAATACCATAAATAAATAATTAACATGATTGGACATTGTATTGGAGGTCACTTTTTTAAACATACAACGAAATTATATACATCAGTTGCTTGGTGAACAGTATTATATCTCTATGGTTTCCCCAGGGAGCTTCCATATTTAACGCTTGTCTGGTGAAAACTAAACCGAAAAGCCAGACCGATTTCAATACTTATCATGTAACCCCAATCATGCTTTGTATGTTTGCCTGTATTGAACTTGGCTGCATGTTCTATCAAATCAATAACCATACTATGATTAATCCGCCAATATTATGCAAGTGAAGCATTGTTTCATTAACCGAACTGGTAGTATAAAGTCACACACCGATTGGGTATCTTTGGATAATAGTACGTACTTGTGTCAAGTGAATAAGAATCATTTAGTAATGACATTGTTTCTAGAAATACATATGTCATTGATTCTGATAGTAATGGCCATTGTCAGGCATTTCACAGTGTATGGATTGTGTATATCATATGATATAATCATGGAGTTATTGACATAATGGGGTAGGACAACGTTTTATAAAGAACACTCTAGTCAGCGGGTGATTTAAAATTTGATTAGATTATATTCAAAATTGGCCATGTTATTTTTTAAATGAATCTAAACAAATTATACTACATTTCTTATAAATTACCCGCTGATTAGATGTTATAGTCAAATTTAACCAGAGTTTCCTATAGTGTATATATAACATTTTACAATTGATGTGATGATGTTTACTTCTTTCACATAATTTATAATGACATATACCACATGACTGTGTTCTAAAATACAGTATATACCATCATTTGAAATAACACACAATACCAGTGTATACCTGCGTTTACAGCATTATAAATAATGGTAGAATATCATCTTACAACGTGTATGGGTGTACTATTACCGTAATATGTTATGTTAAGTCACTGGTTTGTAAATTGCATACATCCATGATTGCCCTAACTTCATTCAAGTTATTTTCATGTTAGAAATCCACTAAGTTGAGTACCATGTAAATGGAATGTTTGTACATAATAATGAGTCCATAATATTTACTCACTCTTTTTCCGCTGACATGTGTAGCTTGACTGGTACAACGCGTACAACCAGCGTATTCGAACCGAGTTGGGTTCAGCATCGCAGCTGGAGCCCAGAGGCAAGGCGTGGATGGAGTCGAAGACACAAAAGGTTGAGTTCACCTTTGAACTTGGGACTGGGAACGGGAGTTCTAGCCAGCATTATGCCCTCTTGACTGGCATGACTGCGATCCTATATACAATGGTCTCGTTTGTTTCGAAAAATGTATTATAAATAAATACTAATCAGGATGGTATCAGTTTCTCTAAAAAAACTGGTAGATGCCAAACTGGAAATATAACGGAATTTTAAAATAAAGTTAATGTAATTTACACACTGCTAATAACTACCAATTTTGCCTTGTATGCGTGTAATTGTGTAACATACTATCTGTAGGTATACACAGTTGGAGGTATACATAGTGTATACTTATGCATATATGTGACATTCTACCACAAACAGGTTTTAACGTAGGTAATATACTTTTTAGTTGTTATAGAAATACAAAAAAATAGCAACTATTTTGAAAGTAAAATTATGTTTTATGTAGTTATATATAATAATATTATAGATACTAATTGGTTATTTATATTAATATTCTTTGATTACTGAACACTTACTTCATGAATTTATCACATCTGAAATTGTTCAGTCATTTTAAAAAAATATTGAAATATACAATCATAATATTACATAATCTCAATTCCACATAAAACCATATATTACCCAAAAGCTGTGATTAATACCTCTCATGGTGGAGTAGTTTAATAAAGAGGTTACTGGCGTATGTGCATTTCGTTTCATTTATTTTCTCAATTACTATATACGTTCATTCATTAGCTGAAAATATAGTATAAGTACATGTTACACTTCACCTACATACTCTCAAAATATAATACATCGGAAATAAATTAAATTATGTGAACATGACATGAAAGTAAGAGAAAAATAACAGAAAAAAATATATTTTCTAGACCTGACCCTTAAAGTAATGATTAATGAATGGTTACTATTAATATGACATAAAAAACATATGTTATAAAATATATTTGGTTATGAATTACTCGATATCAATTACTCGAAAATGCAAATCGACTGATATACATAATAGTATCTCTATCTATATCTACCTCATGAATCCCTAAATAGGGATGAGGAGGAAAATACTAACTGAGAGCGAAACCATTGGCCAAAGCCCTCCACCTCCCTATATCCGTAAGTATGACCATAACATCACCTTCAGCCCTAAAATCGCAATCAACACAGTCTTTCCATATCAGGCAAGGTATCCCCTTACCTCGTATACCAACCTCCACATGTGACATTGTCATCTTCGGAAGTGTCCCTCCATCCATAGGTACATCACGACTGCACCCCCTAATCACCCTCTGTATAAGACTCATATTCATCCCAATCTCCTCTCAAAGATCCCGAAGATGCGGAATAATTAATGAGCTATAAATATACTGTTCGACTAACTATGTAGAATATACCTTATTCTACATAGGAAATCAACGATTTTAGAATGTAACATTGAGAATGTGGTATTCCACGTAAGTTTATAATCAATAATAATAATAATACCTAAAAACGTTTTGGAATGACAACTATAAATAGTAACATCCTTAAATTGTACGCTGAATTGTGGTAAATCATCTTTGATAATATTGAATACCAGAAGCTTTGTTTTATTAATATTGAATGATACTTTGTTAGCTGTCAACCATACATCAACATTTTTAACTTTTGTGTCACTACATAAAGTGCTCCATTTCCACCGACGTCATTTCTAAATTAAATATCAACGTTTGTTCACAATTTTGAACTGTGCTTTGATAATATAATGAAATACCACTCATGGTCGTTTATTTAGTGTAATTCTTGAGTCGTTAATTTATATAT
>JAODAI010215624.1:0-10467 GCA_027575025.1 Scotoplanes globosa | reverse complement strand
GCTATTTCGGTTTTAAATTTGCAAAGTTATGCACAGTTAAAAATAAATATAACAACAACAACACTTTGTCAAATGTTGACAGATTCTCGGATTTAGCATCGGTACTCTCTCTTTTTGTATATAGGGAATAAGAAGATACCTTGAATAACTGACTGTATAAATTGCAAATAAATTACCTTGTTCTGATGACATATTTTGGGAAAACACAATTGTATTTTCGAATCGATGATTGCTCGTCCAGATTTCAATTTATTATCTTAGAAGTTATTTGTATAATTATATAATAATAAGGGCATACATTATATAATCATTGCATGTTCAAAAGAATGTCTAATGATGTACTTCAATATAATATTAAAATATTATATACCGTGAACGTAATATTTATTATCAGTACTTGTAGGGTGTATATCCACGACAGGATGTTGGCCCAAGAACCAAGAACCGTCTATGTGCCAGCTCCTCCTCCCAGAAAAAACAATACTTCTTTAAAAAATCAAATCAAAATAACTCAAGCTTTCTTTAAAACAAATATGACATCATTTTGCATCCTCTACTTGCACAAACATTTATTGACGGAACAGATACGTAACTGTGACCTCATTATATTGACTAATATTTCACAATATTAATATTTTTAAAGTTTTCAACATCTCATGGCAGGGTATAACTTCGTTAGTCATTGGCTAATCTTGCAGAATTCCCTGTGAAGTTACGAATGTACAACGGAGGTATAGAGGGGGGAATCGGAGTGCCTATAAGATAAGCTAAGTTAAGTAAGAAAGGATCAGCAAGGACCGATAGTCCTTATGATATGATCCAGAACGTCCATCACCCAGTGGACATCCTAAACCCGCCCACAGTCACAAAAATGCCAACCAAGACCATTCTTAAAGGCATTGACACTAACTACGTAAACCAATGACTATGTGGACATGGACATCCCATTTGTACATCGGACTGGGGATTCATTACGCCATGCACAGCCACTCTTTAAACAAACGTCATCGAATAACCAAATATTAAGACGTATACATCATCATTGTTGAGTATAGGCCTATATCGCCTCGGTTATTAAATTTAAAAAAATACGAATTTCATGGTGATGTTCAAAAACATACGGCCTTGGAAGTACCATCTCCGACGATCTAAGCCTTGTTTATGGGACCAAAATTATAACTCCCAGTAATGAAGTTAAATTTTGACTACCCCAAAACTTGTGATAGGATCCAATTAAAATGAGATATACTCACTGACTTATTGGTTTGTGGTTTCTATTGTATATAATTATGTTAAGGGACATCGTTAATTTGTTGTTTCCTAAGAAATAAAATATGGATGGTAAAAATAGAAGCTGAAGCATTGTCCAAGATAAGTTATTTTCACATGGAAACTGCCACGGCTGCATTACCCACGTATGGACAAGTATATAATGTCGCATCATATTAGGTATACATATGTATATACTTTGAGTTAATAAAATATGCATTATGGATAATAATAAATTGTAGAAGACAAATTATTCAAATTATTCAATATACTGCAATGACAGGTAGCATATATGACGTGAGTTGACACTGTGGATGAACATCATGACCAGATGGTGTTAAAAACTAAATAGTATCACAAATTGCATTATTAACAAATGGCATTTCAATTTGAAATAAATGCACCAACTTTTCACACCTGCCAATTAGCTATAAATAGCAAGTTATGATACAATTTAGTACACACAGTGGCTACATACCAGCATATTCAATCGAGTGTGGGTATGTGTGTGGGGTAAATCAGTGGACAATGTATAATTATATGAAAATATAACTATATTCGGGAGTTGTGTTATGATCCTACTGGAACTCCTGGAAAATTGGGGGGGAGGGTACAGGATAGGGAGACGATTCGATATCAGAAATAAACTTTGATAACCTAGAAAATAGCTATATTCGGGAAGTTTTCTGAGGCAATCTGCATGTTTTCAGGCTTTCACCTTATACTATTGATTTGTTGTTTTGTGGAGTATACTATATGAATACATGCCTATATAAGTATGTGTATGTAATGGTATTTTTTAATATATAATAATGGAAACGTATTCAAAAAAATATATTTTATGTCTCCTACTCCAAGGCTAACATCTAAAAAATGTAGAAAGTTAACAAAAACATATAACATATAACTTCTGTATAAAACAAGGAGAAAACTGTCACATTTTAAAGTTGGGACATACATGATGATAGTATCAATACTGAATATTATAATCAGGAAGAAATATTGATATTGAACACCATAGTATAACAAATAACAATAGAAAGCGATTAAATACAAGCAAGAATATAACTATATTGCTTGGGAATACATCTATTTTTGTATCATATTGGCCTAAATGTAAATTCTTTTAAAAATCGTGAATGCAATTGTTGAATTCAATGCATGCGGGGAATATACAATCGATATGGGTGGTAAAATTGCCTAAATAAGGAAAGTTATTTAATCAGGGATTTGTAGAACAATACAATCATTTTATGGATCCCAGATTATAATGTAATTTTATTTATCAGGTTTGTTTCTCGAACTTTTAATTCACATCACAAAAGTTTTTGTTTTTAAATAATAGCTTTTAATGAAGGAAACGCTAAAAAATAATTAACACATAGTTACATGAGTGGCTTTAGAGATTGATAGTAATTTGTTTGTTATACTCCAGGTAAAAATGTCAAATGATATTTCCTCAATGGCTGAAAATATGATTTAGTTACTAAATTATTGTAGGCCTTGATATATGGAAATTGTATGAAAAAATATATTGTTTTTCAATCTTATTAATTTATATTTGATAGACTTAAAAGATCCAACTGAACGTAATTATGTAACTATTTTCTCACATACAAATCGATATAAACCGAATGATCGCCTATATCTGCCTATAGTAAATATTGTTTGTTTATACTATTAGTTGCTTTACGCTGAGCTTGAGACTATTATTCAATTTAGTTGCTTAATTTGAGTTTGCTTTGAATATTGCATATTATCTATGTTTCCCGTTTTTATAGTATTAATGCTATAAGTATGAATACGACACTTATTTATAAGTATTTTTAATACAGGCCTGTATATATATACTATAAAATTGACTTTGTTGTTGATGAAATCATTCAGAGTAAACTTCTTTCTTAGTACTCCATATTTTCAATTTTAGTGCCATACATATAACTATAAATCTCACAGTCCCTACTTCTTTTCAGAAATAAATAATAAAATGATAAGCTTACGGTTTACAAAATAACTTTAAAAAGTATGCATATAACACTGGCCTGAGTAAATCTATTAAAGTTTGATTATATAGCATTGGTAAAAGCGTTCAAAGTCTCTGTATCTGCCTATACTCATTTTTCTATGGAACAAATGAGTTAGGAATATTTTATATGTAATTTATTGCAAACAGTATGGTTTAAACCTTTTAAAACTCCAATTATATTAATTAATTTACATTTGTCAAGTGTATACATGGTGATAAACATTCAACTATATATAATTTACGAATCACTTTACATAATAACAAACCGGGTGTGAATTTTCCGAGTTGATTGATGTAAATTATCAAGCCTATATGTTAATGGCATTGAATTGTTTAATAATTACTTTTTAATAAAATTCTCAAACTTACCTTTACGGGATGAAGAAGACCATTGGTTTTTAATCGATGTTGCTTTTCCGATATTTTATTATCTGATGCGCGATTTGTTCCCCTTTCGTCGGCATCCAGTGTTTTCATTAAATGTGATATATAGGTAGTGGCCAATACCAGCACATCGAGCTTAGACAATTTGGTATCCGGTGGAACAGATGGTAGTGATCTCTGAAGCTCCAGGAAGGCATCTCTTAGGGTCTTTACTCGAGATCGTTCCCGGGCCGCATTGGCGCCCTCCGGTTCGGCGTCTAAGCCGCCAGTTTGGCCGTTCAACGCGGCGCTGATCGTGGGTAACTTGGACGACCGAGGCGGTCGTCCACGGCCCCTCTTGACGGGAGCCGGCCCGTTGTTCGTAGCATCTGTCAACGTCGTGCTACATTTATCCACTTTACGTTTTCTGCCCCGTTTTTTCGTCGTCGGCTTTTCTGTCGATTTATCCTTCCCAGTTTTCGTAGGAACTGGCCGCTTCTCTTCCGATTGAGAAGTTAAACATGTTGTTGTGCTACCTATTAAATCTGTTTCATATAGAGGATTTGTGACCGCCATTTTCAATATTTTAACTGGTTTCTCGCCAGCTCACAGTCAGTGGGTGTATAACATAGATACTTTCAAGCGGCAGTACACAGGTATAAATTATATTCGATTAAATTGTCATTATCACTTTAATTTCTAATTAAAAAATCTTGTGATTTTTCTCAGTAGAAATCAACAATAAGCGGCTGTTTGGAATATAACGGGCCTACCATGTTAACCGGCGTCCATTGCACTGTTTATCACAATAATATTGATTGAAGCACCGATTTTAATAGCAATCAAATCCACAGTATATTTTTTCAAAATAATATGAAGTATAAACAAGCCTCGTTGATAGTCGGTGCAATGAAAATACAACAAACTTTCAAAATCAAAACACTAGACCAAAACTTTGTAGCTACAGTATAGTAAGCCTACCGTCGATAAGGTTTTTCTTCTTCTAGACCTATGGCTTGGCATAAGTTTGAAATAACTGAATCGTCTTTTTGAAGTTGAACCAATCCAAGTCGTGCTGGCTGATTGAACGGTCCACGTGATAAATGACTGAATGGGATATAATTTGTTAAGGTCATAAAACCAGGTAATATGTCAAACCGACGTCCAGATTTTAACACGTGACCATATAGTCGAGCAGCTACTGTTGGCACATAGTGAGGTGTGTTTATAAATAGAGTGAGAATTGGCCTTGGAGCAACTTGAGATGCAGGTGTAGTATCCGCGAGAAGTTACAGGTTTGAGCAGTAATACGTTACACCCTTAATTTGGCGCTAAGCAATCAAGATAATCACAGTAGGAGTACTGGTATGTAATATAAGTATGGTCTAATGAGATTAAAACTAATAACCACCACTTTGTTAATTGTAGACAGTCCCAAAGTTATAAAGAAATTGTACTATTTATTTTACAGGACTGACTAAAGACAAAAGCATTTATCGTATTTTGTTTGTATAATTTTAAATTCTAATAATTCCACTCTACGTGGTTCATTGAACTTATAAACGTAGATCCATGATTGGTGCATGTGATGAACAGACCGTTAATGAAGTGACCTCTTCATAGTTGGACTATCGCTTCAAATCTGTTTGTAACTTCGTTTTAATAGCGTTCAGTAGATAGTAACTAAAATGATTATTGTGTGTCTCAGGCATGAAACTACACCCACTTAACTTCCTAAGGTATATCTAAATAACGGTCTCCCAGGCTGGTCTACCTTAAAATGAATAGCTCAGCTAGTCAAACCGCATGGTCGAATTCAGTAGAAACGTATCAGATTATTTGGCTATGGCGACTATTGATGGTCGATTCCTATATCGAGATGGTAAACGGTATATACATTTTCACTTATAAAGTTACAGGTATAGCAATATATATAATTTAGAAGTGGCGAGTCGAGAATGTGTAATATACCCCACAGATATTGGGCATGCTTGACATATGTGTATAATGCGCATGTGCCAAGCAGTTGACACCGCCAATCACAATGCTTCGTTCACTGTGGACTTTCCTAGAATGAGAAGTTGTCTTCGATTTTTCAGTCTGGAATGCCAGCTAGAGTGGCGAAACAGATATAGGCCATACATTATCTATATTCACGAAATATGCAAACCATTCCACGATGTTCGAAAAACGTTAATTGATAATAAAATAGGATTGTGGCCCTCGTTTAGGGAACATTTGAGATCGGTCTTTCATAATCTGGTTTAAAAAATTAACAGATATTGGTAATTGGTAGGCCTAATCCAACAAATTGTGGGCGCTGCCGATTTTCATCGATGGGATTGGTCAATGACTATTTTTTATTTATTTTTTATTTATATTTTGAGCATCTTTGACAAACAACATAGAAATTACAGCAACATTTCATTAATATCACCAACAAAATATAGAAAAAGAAAGAAACCTTCGTTAAGAAAGGATACATTTGTCACTATGGAAAAATTAACAATTCGTGCAATGGCTAAAAATTTGATTCTTGTACTAGGAATTGAAAAACGTCACCTTGCAGATCATCCACTAACCGCATGCGATTTAGATGACCGAATGGTGGGGCAATCAGTGTCCACCAAAGACCATATATCCTAAAATGGTACTCTAAAGACACCTTAGTTTCCCCTATTTTTGAACAGGATCCAAGTCCCTAGAATACACACAAACCTGGTCAACTCGACTAGGAAATAAATCCTAGACAAATTACTATCCTGGTGAATACGAAGGAATACCGATATTTCAACATGATATTTGTTATGATGTGACCCGATTTCCTGGTTTATTAAACTATAAACCTAGTCATCACTTGATAAACTAGTTTTTATATCAGTTAATAGGCCTAGTTTGTCAAGTAAAAAACTATAGGTCTACCGATAAACCTAGTTTTTCACTTAATAAACTAGGTTTATCAGTATTAACTAGGTTTATCAACCGATAAACCGATACACATATAGTTTATCAAGTGAAAACATATGTTTATCGATAAATATAGTGTTTATCGATAAACTGAGTTTATCGAAAAACACTGTTTATCAAGTGAAAAACTATAGGTTTATCGATAAACAGCGTTTTTCACTTGAAACACTATGTGTATCAGTTCACAAGCCTAGCTATCACTTGATAAACCTAGTTTATCAAGTGAAATACCATGTTTGTCTGATACACGGTGTTTTCACTTGATAAACATTTTACGCCAGAAAAACAGTGTTTATCTCTAATTATTGCCTATTGGGTTTGCCATATACGTATACGCCAGTATACGCATTATCTAAAAACATGATCTAGTGGAATTTAACCAGGCGCGGTGTCCGCATATATGATATACGACATGTACTGGTGAAATGTACTCAGCAAATGGTTAGCTTAACCAGAATATTGGTGAAGTATACCATATTGTTCAAGTTACATTTTACCATAATCCACAGTTACATAAACCAAGTTGTCTAGGTCAAAATCACCAGTATACGCCGTATGTTCTATACGAACACGCGCCATAGTTTGTTTAAAGTGTATCAATTTGTTACGCAACTGACACCAAAATGTTACGTTAATGTTTTGTTGATAATAATAATAACAATAATAATTGGTTGGACTCGCTTGTTTAATTTTACTACGACGCTAAGCGACCACCGAAGTGGGAGAGGCAAAGACCTTTAAATTACACATACACGTCGGGTGGTCATCCAATTCATAAATTTGAAGTCAAATTTGGATATTTTGAATATGAGAAAGTCGGTCACATGGGAAAACTGTGATTGCTCTCGGATGAAAAACCCACACTACTATGCCCGACCTGGGATTGGAACCGTAGATCTCCCAGTTTCTTAGTATCATAACTTCTACAGCCACCAACTTTATCCACTCGGCAACAGTGACGTAGCCGGATGTTACATGACAGTAAAGCAATAGTTTGATATCAGTTTGGTATCAGTTACGTAGATAAGTTACGTACTGTTTTAGGTGGCACCATGTAATAATAATAATAATAATAATAATAATCTCTCTCTCTACCCCATGAATCCCTAAAGAGGGATGAGGAAGAAAATACTAATTGACAGCCGCATCATTGGCTAAAGCTTTACACCTCCCTCTATGCGTAGCCACGACCCTCCAAACTCCATCACCTCTAGCCCGCAGTCCCTCTCAACACAGTCCTTCCGTTAAAACGAGGTCTCCCCTACATACCCTTCTATCAACCTCCACATGTGATATCGCCATTTTCGGGAGTCGCCCTTTATAAATAATATATACCATTTATATAGCGCTTAATAAAACTTTAGCTTCAGAGCGTTTATTATTATTACCCTGGTCACTGGTAACCCGAATCAACGAGGCATCACAATCTTTAGCATGCAGCCACTTTATTAATGCAACGCTATTGTAATGCAAGTCACCTCATAGGTACCCATTTATACACCCGAATAAAGTGAAGCAATCGAGATACAGTGTCTTGACCAAGGACACAACCCACGATAATCACTAGCAACGCTGGGATTCGAACAGGCAACATTGTAGTCACGAACCTGTTTCCCTAACAACTGGTATATCTCGAGTTTTCTAATCGGTGGGACCACATATTAATGTATTAATGTAACCGTTGTGTATATATCATTAAGGAGTTTTAGACTTTGAGACGGTAAATTCCCCAACAGTTGGTATTTGCGCCCAATGAACTTTCTTACTACCGTCGTACATCAGTTTATACACTGTAAAAACACATTGGTCAAAATTGACCAAGTATTGGTCAACTATGCACCGAACCAAATTTGGTCTAACTTTGTGTGCAATTTTCCTTTGCAATTTTGAACATATTTGGTTTGGTGCATAGTTAACCGTTACCTTTATAGACAATGGTAAAATTTCACCAATAATGGGTCAACTATAGTCAAACATTTCAATGGGAAATTGCACACAAACTTTGACCAAATTTGGTTCGGTGCATAGTTCAATTAGTGATATCAATAATTAATTACAGATATCGGTAATTTTTTTATATCAATAAATCATTTAAATTAATATAAAAAAATAAATTAGAGATATTTATAATTTATTTAATGATATCAAGAATTTAATTATGGATATCACTAATTGATAATCACTAATTATGGATATCACTAATTAATTAGTGATATCGGAAATTATTTGTTGATATCAACAATGGAATTACTGATATTAATAATTAATTATTGATATCAATAATTAAATTATTGATATAAAATGCAATTAGAGATATCAATAATACAATTATCCATAATTGCATTTTTATATCAATAATTATTTGTTGATATCGACAATTAATTAGTGATATCGAATCCCAGAGCTGATGTTGGCTGTCTCGGCGTGTATCCTTGAGCAAAGCACTTTGTCTCGATTGCTCTGTAGTCACATCGGTCCACCGAGGACAAATAGGTTGACGTTAGGAAGAGCATCCGATCACTAAGGGCTACAACTGCTTCAGAAAAGCCCATACATTAGTAATAATAATAATAATAATAATAATGATGATTTATATAGCGCTATGCCCCGCAAGGGAAGTGGCAAGACGTTAAACAACTTCATCGGTCATTAATTGTTGATATCCAAAATACAATTACCGATATCAAGAATGCAACTATTGATATCAGTTATTATTCAATGATTGAATTAGATATATCTCTAATTGCATTTTTATATCAATAATTACATTTTTGACATGCCAGTAGGCCGGTTTCCTCAAGTCATTTAAGATATAGACAAATACAATTCTGATATCAGTAATTCCCTTTAGTGATATCAATAAATGAATTACTGATATCAGTAAATGAATTGCTGATATCAGTAATGCGTACAATTAAAATCCAATTATTGATATCACTAATTCAGCGCTTGATATCCTTATCGTGCAAGAATTACCGATATCACTCCAATTAGGGATATCAAAATTGAATTATTGATATCAATAATTGGAGCATATCCCTAATTCATTTACTGATATCGGTAATTATATTATTGATACCAGTAATTGAATTAGTGATATCGGTAATTGAATTGTAGATATAACCAATTAGCAAAAGAACAGTATAATTGATATCCATAATACAATTAATGATATCAGTAATTCAATTGGAGATATCTCTAATTGAATTTTTATATCAATAATACAATTTTTGATAAATCAATTATTGATATCAATAAAAAAAATCTACAATAATTTGTTGATATCGACAAATAATTATGGATATCACTAATTCAATTATTGATATATCTAATTATCGATATCAATGATTGTATTATGGATATCCATAATACAATTACATATATCAATAATTGAATTAGTGATATCCATAATTATTTGTCGATATCAACAAATTATTGTATTACTGATATCAATAAAATTATAGTGTCGATATCACTAATTAATTTTTGATATCGGTAATTATTTATTGATATCAAAAATACAATTACCGATATCAAAAAACAATTTACTGATATCGGTGATTATTTATTGATATCAATAATTCTCGAATAAAAAGTAAAACGGCTTGCCATACGAGCGCACTCACCAGTTTACCGTCGTAGAAAAACGTCGGTCGTCAAAATCGAAAACTACCCTCTCCGTCACTGAGACGAAACCAATTTGGGTTAACACTTTGTAGGGCCGTAAGCAAATATAATCACATTCACGGCAAAACTAATTATTATTTTGGAATTAAATTTCATTAGTTAGTACACCAAAACAAAAATCACCATTCCCATCCCCCCCCCCCCCCCCCCCCACC
>JAODAI010215513.1:0-10468 GCA_027575025.1 Scotoplanes globosa | reverse complement strand
GGCGATGTTTCACCACGGATACTCAACAGGGTGCTACTACTCCATAGTCTGAAAGACTGACGGATGCCTACTACTACATATGATTATCTCTTCAACATGTGCTGGGTTTTGCCAGATCATATCCCATAATGTTAATTCTTCCAAGGTGTTTGGGGTGTGTGTGAGAGGTAGTACCTTACTGTAGTAGTTAACCGCATCCACTTGCACTATATAACCTTGGTGTTGATGCGCCGTTATGAAATTATATCTCTAGTCAGCTGGATTACCAACTGGTCCTCACCCCCCCCCCCAAAGATCATAAAAAATACTAATATCTCAAAAAGTACATTCGCGACTTTACGCCGCTTTCGTGGGAGCAGGTGATATATACTGCCAGAAATTAAACCATGAAAACATGAAGAGACAAATAAATATTATTCCTTCCAGCAAATAAATATTATTCCTGCCAGCTGTCTTTAACTTTCCCTGTTCTATTTAAATCAGATCGGGTCGTCGACGAGATGAACCCCCAGATGAATTTGACGAAGAAAGAAGTCGAGTCGCTGCTAGAGTTTGACGACAGCGATATGCCCTACGAGGATTTTAGTCACATGGCGAGCACCTTCCAAGATAGCATCCTGCGGTCAATATGCAATGACCACAGTCAGATGATATGTAAGGTGAGTGCTAAAGACTTGAATCGTTCAAGGGCCATCTGTATGCAAGGTGAGTGGTCAAAACTCCAATGGTCCAGTGTCCGTATTCAAGGTGAATGGTCGAAACTCCAATGATCCAGTGTCCGTATTCAAGCTGAATGGTCGAAACTAGAATGATCCAGTGTCCGTATTCAAGGTGATTAGTCAAAACTAGAATTCTCCACGGGCTGTTTTCATTAAATCATTCATCATTAACCCTTATCTTACTCAATTTTTTACACTGTGTACTCAATTAATTTGGGTTAAATTTAAATAATATTAAACAACTCTTGAAACAATTATTTCACAAGTTTTCTTTCAACCGATGAAATTATGTTGCACATTAAAATTCTTACTGATAAAAATATTCAGAATGGTACCTTAGTTTTACTCTCAGAATAAATCACTTACTTCGTCCCGAGTAATCTCACCCGAATATTCACCAAAAATTACGTTTCCACTAAAACAAGCTACTTTTTATCACATACCACCTTTCAAGCCAAAATTTGCCAATATATTCAATATAAAGACATATTGAAAATCGCTGCTTTCGAAGGATTACAGTTTTGTGATTATCATAGCGATTTGTTTTACAATGAGTTCTGAGATTGCGCATACAGTTAAAACCGGGTTGAAGTTGGCTGGTGCCTTCGGCGCGATATTGCGCCGCTCGTGTGGGCGAGCATACTTGGGGCCAATTATCACTGCTCGCACGATTGGGGTTAAGCTATAAATTCAGTTATGTACTCCTTATAATCTAGTGCCACAAATTTTGCCTATCTTGAAATACTCTATCACTTCTAAGACCGGTAAATATTTCTTCTTCAACAAAGTTTTAGCAACTAAACTGTCTTGACTATTTTAATTTTATCTGATCTTCTGTGAGATTTTCCTTTTGCAAGCCCTATTTAGCACACGGGTGGGCCATTGCTCTTTGTGGTCCCATGGTCGGATTGTGTGAGTGTCTTATCTGTAAATTATACTTTGGTATTGTTTCTCTAACCCCATTCAGCACGGAATAGTTGCTCATTGCCTGTAAATTGAATATTTTGTGGTGTTTCTCTGGTCCCTTTCAGCACAGAGTCATTGCTCGTTGCCTGGATTTTTTGTTGTTGTTATTTTTCTCTGGCCCAATACATTAGAGTTGTTGCTCTTTGCCTGTAAATTGTATCTTTTGTGTTGTTTTTCTATACTCATACCCCATTCACTCTACTCAAGTGCCCCATTCAACACAGAATCGTTGCTCATTGCCTGTGAATTATATCTTTTTGTGTTGTTTCTCTGGCCCAATTCAGCACATAGTCGGTGCTCTTTGCCTGGAAATTGTATCTTTTGTGTTGTTTCTCTATGCTCGGGCCCCATTCACTCTGCTCGGCCCCATTCACTCTACTCTGCCCCATTCACTCTGCCCGGGCCCCATTCACTCTACTCCGACCTCATTCACTCTATTCTGACCCCATTCACTCTATTCGGACCCCATTCAGCTCTTTGCCTGGAAATTGTATCTTCTGTGCCATTTCTCTATGCTCGGGCCCCATTCACTCTACTCTGGCCCCATTCACTCTACTCTGCCCCATTCACTCTACTCAGGCCCCATTCACTCTACTCGAGCCCCATTCACTCTATTCAGGCCCCATTCACTCTATTCAGGCCCATTTACTCTACTCAGGACCCATTCAGCTCTTTACCTGTAAATTTTATCTTTTGTGCCGTTTCTCTATGCTCGGGCCCCATTCACTCTGCTCGGGCCCCATTCACTCTACTCGGGCCCCATTCACTCTACTCGGCCCCATTCACTCTACTCAGGCCCCCATTCACTCTACTCAGGACCAATTCAGCTCTTTACCTGTAAATTTTATCGTGTGTGTCGTTTCACTCTAATCAGGCCCCCATTCAGCACATAATTTTACTCTTTGTCTGGAAATTTAACCTTTTGCGTTGTTTCTCTGGCCCCATACAGCCCATAGTCATTGTTCATCACAGAGTAGTCTTTATTCTTTGCCTGTGGCGCAATTGTTAGAGCATCCGCCTGCAAGCTGGGAGACCAGATAGTGGTTTCGTGCCCGCTAGGGTTAGAGACCCCTGGAGGTCGAGTCATACCGAAGACTTTAAAAATGGTACATGTTGCCTTCTCGCTTGATGTTCAGCGTATGGGATTGGAGCATGGTCAACAATCCAATGATCCTAGGAAAAAAATCCGAGGACGGCGCTATTACACCGGAAGGTTAGAAATGAGCCGTTAAACACAACCAACAACAACAATGTAAATTGGATATGTTGTGTCCTTTCTCTCTACACAGACCTCATTCACAACAGAAGAGTCTTTATTCTTTGCCTGTAAATTGTATCTTTTATGTCGTTTCTCTCTCCGCACAGGCCCCCTTCAGCACGGAATCGTTGCTCTGGGACAGAAAGGACCAACGTCTCACCCGGGCTGAGAAGATGCAGGCAAGAAAGGGATTTGAAGCCGAGCTGAGGATGAACAACAGCCGACCCTCGTACAGCAGTGGCACCTATTATTCCAAGTCAAACAGCGCCCCCAATAATCCTCTATCACCCAACAGCTACGACACATCCTTACCGTACCTGTAAGTATCACAACATATATAGTGACCATGATGTATATTAATGAATTTTAAATGAGACCGTCTTATTACACACATTATTCCAAGATAATCACCGCCCCCAATCCTCTATCAGTGTAACTAATTGTTCTGACACTATATTTGATTTTGAAAATGCATGCATGTAAAATATTGCAATTGGAAAATAAACGAAACAAAACGAAGTATCACAACATACATAGTGACCACGATGTATGTTAATCAAACATGGGGTAGATTTATGTATGATAAACAACAGTCATAGCAGACATCACATAATAGTGACCGAAATGTATGTTGATGAATTTTAAATGAGACCGTCTTATTACACATTATTCCAAGATAATCACCGCCTCCCAGGGCTCGAAATAAGAATCGAAAGGGGCAAGGCCAAAATGACCAGATTACTAGGGCAGACTGTTGTAACCGTGAAGGGGGTACCTCATAGCACAGAAAGTCAATGCAAAATTTGTTCTTCGGTGTACAATTATTTTGGAGGGCATCAAGGCCCAAGTGAAGGGCACGGAGGCCATGGCCTTCGGTGCCTCCGGTTATTTCGAGCCCTGGCCTCCAATCCTCTATCACCCATCAGCTATGACACATTATTACCGTACCTGTAAGTATCACAATATATATAGTGACCATGGCAATGAATTTCAAAAGGAGACCGTCTTATTACTCATATTATTCCAAGATAATCACCGCCTCCAATCCTCTACCACCCAACATCTATGCATGATATATTGTTGCCATTCCCTGTAGTAAGTATCACAATATATAGAGTGACCTCGATGTATGTTAATAAACCTGATATTATCAAGGGCTAGCTAGATCTGTGTAGGATGAACAACAGTAATACCAGACCCTCATATTACACCAATTATCCCGAGACAAACAGCGCCCCCAATACACTGTCCCCAGCAGCTACGATATATCCTTACTATACCTGTGAGGTAACGTATATAGTGACCATGATGTATATTAATGAACCAGAGATTATCATGGGGCTAGATCTATGTAGGATGGACAACAGTTATTCCAGACCCTCATAGATCCTCTGCGTGGGCTGCCAAAGCGTTTGAATGATAAATATTATTATCAACAACCAATCGTCGTCATCGTCGTCTGTAAATCAGCCAATCAGCAACGGTTGTGCTTCAGTCGCGGGTGTACGATAGTAGTATGATTCACTGCTAAATTTTATGAAATGACGGTTACGTGCAGAAGCCCTATTACACCTATTATCCCAAGACAAATAGCGCCCCCAATAATCCTCTGCCACCCAGCAGCTACGACACATTGTTACCGTATCTGAGTGTAAGTATCACAACATATATAGTGACCATGACGTCTGCTACTGAACCTGAGATTATCATGTGTTTAGATCTGTTTAAGATGGACAACAGTTATGCCAGACGCTCGTATTACACATATTATCCCAAGACAAACAGCGCCTCCAATCCACTGGCCCCCAGCAGCTACGGGACTTTCTGACCGGTTAGCTCAGTGGATAGAGCATTGGACTTGTGATCACTAGGTCAGGAGTTTGAATATGGAGTGATGATGACTATATTCCAGTGACTCTAACTGGTATAACAAAGGCTTTGGGTGGCTCATATAACTGACCTCTGTGTTGAAAACAGCCAGGAAACCCAATCAATGCAAGCAGCATAAAAATCAATCTGTGACAAGAAAATCAAGTAATACAACCAAACTTTTTGTTATTATATTTTATTTAAATAAAAAAGTTTGTAAATAGGAACGCAGTAAATTAGGTATTTTGACCGTTTTTTATAAAGAATGCGATTATCGCTGGAGCCTCAATTTAGGAGCATGGCAACAAACGGGCTGCAATATTTACGATAATCACAAAGTCGTTGCAGCCCTAGTTGGTTGGAACTATGATTCTCTCACTCAGACGACTATTAACATATTACCTTCATCTTGTGCATTATTGAACAGGCTGAACATGAGTGGTCAAATCCAGATGCCGCACCGCCCAATCGCCAGCATCCGCCCCATACAGTGCACCCCGGTGCCAAAGTATCCACCCGCTGCCGCTACGGGTCTAGCGGCTGTCAAGCCACCAGAGAGGGCGCCCCTGGATAGTCTCACCGGTCTCAGTATTCAAAGGATTATAGCAACAACCGGTACGTATTGTAATGGTACTAGGGCAACTACCCCCCGGATAACTACACCCTAAAATATCCAATATCAATTTTCTGATAAATTACATGAAATAATCCGCTCTGTCCCATCTGAATACTACAGATGTATCTATTCTCTCAGAGAAGAGGTTGTTCTTAGTAGATTAAAGTTATACTCATTTAACTCATTCTTATTTTCTTAATCTTCGCGCTTTGCCAACTTCTCATCTGTGTCAAGCTTTACTTTCTGTGAAGCATTTTCTTATTGAGTGCCCTGCTCTGGCGGCGGTGAGATCTACATATTATACTGTGAATTCAATGTATCTCTTGTTTTGAGATGTGAGTTATGGTCGCATTCTAGATTATCTATGTGTAACTCAAATTTATGATTATATTTGAAGTTTTTATACTATTTTAATTGTTGTATGATATTTTAATTAATTCGTTTGTCTTTTGACAGATTTAATATAGTATTGTAATATTTGTTTCAATATTGTTATCAATATCATTTGATTGGCATTATATATCCTCTGCGTTGATTTGCCGTTAAATTTTATATATATATCTATCATGATAATTATAATCATGATAATTAACTAACAGCGTTACTTTCACATTGTCTTCCCTCATCTCCAGGCAAGAAGTTGTTTCCGTTGGACCTTGACTGTCGGCTCTGCAGCCGTGAGGACATTCATCGATTTGGTGTCCGGTGCCAGGAGATTGGAGTCCCCTATCTGGGTCTGTGCTGCGGTAACTCTCCGCACTACACACGCACACTGTGCGAGAGCATAGGACGAACCCCGCCCGCATCCAAATACTCCCCGGACCTGAGTCTTCACTGCGTCCTGGGCACCGATGACAAGGTCGACTCTTTTCTACGCGACAAGATCAAAGCGATACATATGGAGTAGTTTGAAGATCCACTCTTTTCTACGCAACGACAAGATCAAAGCGCTGCATATGGAGTAGTCTGAAGGTCCACGGGTTGAAGGAGACTGTTTTCCGACTATGTCGAGGGACGTTAATTAGTTGATCTAAATCATGGGATGCTAATTTAATTTTGTAAAACGTTCAAAATAAAGTGAGAACCCAGCCGCCCATGCGTAGTCATGCAATTCGCCCGTTTGTGCATTGCGTATTATAGTTAGTATAGGTTTCAAGTTTTCAAGTTTAGCTAGTAGATCTTTCAAATTAAGTTTTGTAGAGCATTTTTTTAAAGACATTTATAGCTGATTTTCCGTATAGTATTGCATTGGTTGTCATTTAGAATCGTGGGGAAAAAAGATAGTTGACAGTGCTATTAATTCCACATATTACAAATTAATCTTCTTCATTCACAACTACTTGAATATAAACAAACGTCTGTCGATGGTTCTATTATTAAACCTTGATTGACGTGTGCAGGGGTTTCGCTCTAAATTAAATTGCCAGTCAGAGGAAGCAAGGTTCACCAGAGCTACCATTTACAGAAATTAATAACCAAATTAAATAATTATCTTGAGGCTCAAATATCAACATTTTAAAATGCAATTTATAATTAACAATATTATGATCACTTTTACCCGTGTTGTAGTAACAAAAAGTGATCAAGTTTAACATTAGTATCAGAACTCGCGATGAAATTTTATCTGAGGACGGTGATATTAATTAAATCAGGGTGTTACAACAAATGAGCCGTTAAACGTGATCAATCGGTAAATAACGGATTTACAAATGTTAGAGGACAGCTGTGTAATTTGACCATCTTGCATAAAGGGTAGTAGAACACCCGCCTGCGAGTTGGTAGACTGAATAATGGTTCCGCGTCCGCGTGGGTTCTATCTAGACCACTCGAGGTCGGGTCGTACCACATACTTTAAGAATGGTACATGTTGCCTTCTCGCTTCATATTCAGCATATCATGCATCAACAATCATCAATAATCATGATCAATAATCCAGTGCTCTTCGACTTGGAAAAAATCAGAGGACGGCGCTATTAATAGTCGTGCCACAAAAACAAATGAATCAAATTGTAAAGCGGGTTTCTATTGTGAGGACAACCGTAGAGTGTGCGTCCATGCTGAATGTAATTATCCCAATTGATGCTCAAACTGAATTATCTTGATATTGTGATTATGAAAATATTGAAAAATTGTTGTAATATTTTGGACTATTTTGGATTTCTTTTATTATTTTAAGTTGCGGTAAATACTACTATCACTACCACTTTCATCTCAAAATACCTGTCAAATATATGGCATAGATATTTGGTGTTTTTGCTTGTATACGTCACAATTTCTTGTGGAGAATCTATTATAAAAGTATTATTTAGCTAAAGTATTTATTGCTAAAATAATTTAATATATATTTAACGTAGTATTACCAGATATAATGTGTCATAATTATATTAATCATATTTAATATAGCTGTTGATATTATCAATGTTGACCGTAGATACTTGGTGTTTTTGCTTGTGTACGTCATAATTTATTGTGGAGAATCTATTTAAAAGTATTATTTAGCTACTAAAGTATTTATTGCTAACATAATTTAATATATATTTACAGTATTATTACCACATATTAAGTATCATATATTAATCATATTTAATATACATGTTGATATTATCATATTGTTTCCTGCACTGCCAGATAAATGGTGCTTTCTGAAGATCAGCTGATTGTGTGTTTGCATTTGTATTATTACTTACTACTTGGGAGTCATCAGTTGGAGAAAATAATTAAAAAGAGCAATGAATGAAAGATGTGTACCTACCGAGTAGTAATTTATGCTTTTCACTGTATTATGTATGTATCCGGAGTTATGGTGAGAGGCTCTTCCATTGGCTCTAACTGGTGCTCTAACTGGTTTATCAAAGACATTGGGTGACCCATATAATTATTAGGGAGTTTTTGATTTTGACGACTGACGTATTTATGCGACGGAAAATTGATACACGTGCGCGAGCGCACCCTCTGAAATTGACACGCACATATTGAAACCGTTTACATCAATTTCTACAGCGGCATTCAGCGCAGGTAGACGTTGTAGAGACTGATGTATGACGGTTGTACAAAGTGCACCTGTGCGCAGACACCAATTTTTGTCAATTTACCGTCGCAAAATCAACCATCGTCCAAATCGAAAACTCCCTAATCTCTGTGTTGAAACGGACCAGGATATCCAATCAAGTATATATATCAATTCCAAGTATTTGATATGATGGCCAACTTCAATTAGTCTCAAACCCATACCCAGATGGGATACTCTGATCCCTCTGCTAGTTAGTGAATGTTCTCACAATAATTGCATCATCTGGAGCTGGATACTGATACAAAGTCATCTGTCCTCAACTTCCATGATGAGGAATGTTTACTAGTGTAATGCACTCGTCAATTGTAATCCGGGCCCCCACTACCCGGGCATAGCTATACCCCTGTACCATGTAGCCAGCGATGTTCACATTTCTGTGTCCCCGCTATACGGGGATGTAACACAGTTTATACGGGGACGTATAACGCATTGCAATTTGGTCCTGGTTGTGACCCCCGGACTTGCACCAAACGTAACTGCAATATAGCGGCGATTTACCTGGATTTAGCGGGGATGTTAAACAAAATAATGCCCCGCCCTGCCAGCACTTTTCACACATATTACAATTGTGAAAAGAACATCGCCATTACAGTCCCCGCTATGCCCAGGTTGTGTGGGGTCCGTATTACAATTGATAAGTACATTATATCGGTTGATAGACAAATAGTCCACAGACCTTAACCAATTATGCTGAAACTATTTATTGTCAAATTAGGCATTCAAAAGCCTAGAGCCATAACATGTTATAACACAGGAGCATAGACTTCTAACTATAACCATCGTTTATAACATACATGCATAACATTTTAGAACACTGGAGCATATACAAGCTAGTTAGGCATACGGGTAAAAAAATACCCATTTATGTGATCCTGTCGTTGGACTTATGATCGTAAGGTCGTGGGTTCGAATCCGGAGGGATCAAAAGCTTTGGGTGGCTCATATAACCACTGCGTTGAAAAGGGCCAGGAAACATTCATTCATTGTGTTATAATAATCTATTCGGCATGTGTGCCCTGACCCGATGACTGCCATGGGCATGCTAACACGTGCTGGCGGGATAGAGAATCGCATGTGACTTGCTCTCGGCGCACTTGAAACTCTGGGCTGACAGAAGGTACCAGAGAATTTCACCACGGGACTTTGAAAATATGTAATGGCTGGCCCGGTATGCATATATTTTGGCTTTACCATGGTGGGAAAAAAAATTACGCAGCCCGGCAAAGCCATAGCAGCCGCGGAGGGCCGTTTGAATTGGAGAATAGCGCCATCCGCATAGCAGCCATCCGAGCAGTTCGACCAGCGATTGGTGTGTGCAGTGATTCAGCCAATTAAATTGGGACTCAAAGGGTTAACCAGCTCTAAAGAAAGACAGACCGGTTAGCTCAGTTCATAGTGTTGCACCTGCGATTTGAAGGTCAGGAGTTTGATTACATGATGACTATAATGATGAGCCTGAGTGAGTAACTCTTCCAGTGGCTCTAACAGGTATATTAAAGGCTTTGGGTGGCTCATATAGCCTTGTTATTGAAAGGGCCGGGTAAAATAACCAATTAGTTGATGTTGATTGCGTTGTTGAGAATTGTGACAGCCCTTTTATTCCTTTAATTATTCTTTACCACACTTTTGGTTACTGACATAATGTAATGCAAGGGATGGGCAATTTTGTCTAGTGCTTTCCCTATTTTGGGCGCTGAAAAGGTCACTGGAGTAATGATTATATTCCAGTAGCTCTATCTGATACTATCAAAGGGGAACTTGGGTGGCTCATATACATCTGTGTTGAAAAAGGCCATTATCATTATATGCTACTCTTATGAATTTTCCTAACTGTGGAATGAAATTTGGAATACATAAATATATCAATAAATGGGTCAAACCTGTACAATTAGTCTTTACACAGTAGGGCGTCAGCAGTGGCGTAGCTGCGGGGGGCTGAGGGGGGCTGCAGCCCCCCCACCAGACCGGCC
>JAODAI010215512.1:0-16233 GCA_027575025.1 Scotoplanes globosa | reverse complement strand
ATTTGAAGACAAGCTCATAATTACACAATAAATTAAGCATCAAACCATTTACAAATAACAGGGCTACAGCATTTTATTGACAATTCAAAAATCTAAATATGACTCACATCCATCTAAACGCTCGTTTTGAGAAACACAGTTTTAGGGCCTTTTAGTGATATCACTAGTTTTTATGGTAAAACAGTTGCACAAATAATGAATTATTAATTAATTATATACAAATAATAAATAATTTTGAGTTCAATTGATACAACTATTTCAGGAGTTGAAATATTGAACGTACCATTCAGAGAGGCAGTACGGAGTGTAATAGTATACGCAGTAGGTCCAACCGTGCGCGTTAGGATTTGCAATTACCTGTTGTTACGAGGTTATTTGCAAAACGGCGGTTCCTATAATTCCCTGAATCAATATACAAAACCACCACTTAGGGATTATTGCCCACTCTATTTTTCAGTTAGCTAGTATCCAAGGTAATATAATTGGACTGTTTGCATGAAAGTGGTGGATTTGAATTTAAGGGCGCTTCCACAATGACGTCGAAAATCCTAAGAAAACGCATTATGGGCTTAATAGTTAGTTGTGAACTCTATTTGACTAGTAAATCATCTAGCTTTGATATTTTAATAATTTTGACGATGTCTGATGGCAAATTCCAGTAATGCAATCTGAGGGCGCTGTACAAATGGCTTCTAAATGTCCGATAAAGTACAACATACAGTTATTGTACCACAATTAGTCAAGTTTACAATCGATTAATGCCAAATTAATAATACATATTTCTACTGGTACATCTATAAAAGTAGAATTTAAGGGCGCTGTTCAAAATGGCCGAAAAAAATAACGTAACTTTCAATGGTTTACATTGATTATGTTTATGTTAGGAAATCATGAAAAAATAGATATATTCGTTTAATATGGTTTTGGTTATGATTTTATATAACCTAGCTCTTGTGTTTTCTTTTCTTGATCATACGCTTATATACCAACTAAAAGTAGATCATGAAGTTATAGTTATAGTGCGCTGTTCAAGTTACTTATTATATTTGGGGAAATCAATTGTACTCTATGTAGTTAAGTGTATAGCCTGGGTATGCTACGTTGATTTTTTTGATGTAATAATAATTATGACATACGGGTATCAATGTAGACAAATTGAGGGCGCTGTTAAAACTATCTGGAAAAATAAATATATTGGTTGCTTTTCTTGATGTATATTCTGTTACGAAATGATTAACCTATTATTATTGTATGATGAAAAAATAGTACATATAGATACAAACTTTGTCATATATTTTTGATATCAGTCGTATGGCTAAACTTCGATGGCATATACTATGTATTGTGGTTATATATTTATATTGCACGTGCATAGTCAGGTCATTATAGTATAGGATATTAAATAAATCATATACATATATGTATATTGGTTGTGTGCTTTACTATGCTATTTGTATTTATTCGAAAGTACAAGTAGGCCTCGCCTGTCTCTCTATTCCTCTATGTAAATGTACATACATGATACACTATAAGCATACATACTGTATGGTACTGTGTACATATAGGCCAATATACTACTAGTATATATTATTATGTATGTAAGCGCATGCGATTAGTTCCACTAATCTACCCAACCATCCACTCCTCCATATACCTACCCATTCGCAACCATCCACTCATCCAATCATCCAGCCATCCAACCATCTATCCATCCATCCATACATGTATCATATATAGTATATCCAGTATTTCATCCACCCATTTAGCAATCCAACCACTCACCGACATATGCACCCACTCAACCAATTGTCAAACCAATCATTTAATAATTCCATCCACTCAGCCATCCATCCATCGACTGATCCATCTATTGAACCATTCACCATTTCCATACTTGTCCACCCGACAACCTATCCATTCACTCATCCAGCCACCCACCCATTCATCAATCCATACATCAATCCATGCATCCAACCATACACCCAACTCATTCAATCATCTATCTACCCATTTATCAATCCATCCATTCCTACATCCATCATTTCATCCACCTATCTATATATCCATGTATTCACCCATCCACCAGTCATCCACTCAACCACCGATCCATGCATTCATATATCCACCCATCCACTCACCTAACCATACACCCATTCATACATACAGCCATACATCAATCAATACATCAATCAATACATATATGTACCCATCCAACCATCCATTCAATCCTCCCGTCCATTCATCCACTCATCTAGCTATTCATATATCGACCCATCCTGTCATTGGACCATTCATGCAATTATCTACCAAACCCGTCCATCAACTCACCCATCCATTGAATTATCCAGACATCCATCCATTGATCCATCAATCTATCGATCCATCCACCGACCCATCTACCTATTGATACATATATCCTTACACCAACCCATCCATCCATCCATCTATTCATATATCTTACAATCCATTCAATCATCCACACATTCATCCACTGATGGATTCATCAGTCCATCCAACCATCCATATATATAATCCATCCACATATCCAGTAATCCATGTACATCCATCCACCCATCCAACCACACATCCACTCCAATCAAGCATCCACCCAAACATCCATGCATCCATCCATATATACATATACCCACCCAGCCACACACCTCTCCACCCATCCTTATACCCACCCAAGCCCACATCCATCAATCCGTACACCCATCCATACATCTATCCATCCGCACATTCACCAGTCCAGTAATATACCCCATCACCCATCCAATCATCCACATCCAACCATAAATCCATCAACACATGCATCCACCCACCCATCCATACATTCCATCCTCCTGTCCATTCATCCACCCATCTATTCATCCACCGATCCATCCTTACATTGAACCATCCGTCCAGCTATCTACCCAGCCCTCCAGCCACACAACTATCGGTTGAACCAGCCATCCAACCACTAGTCCATCCAACTATCCACTGATCCACCAATCCACTCAACCATATAACATTCCTCCCATTTACATATTGGATCCACCCAACCATCCGTCTATCCATCCATTCAAGAATCCACACATCCAGTAACACATCCATTCATCTGTCCATTTACCCAAACATCCATCCATACATTCACACATCAAGCCATCCATGTACATCCACCCACCAATCCAATCATACATCCATCGACCCAATCAATCACCCATCTACACATCCATCCATGTATAAATACATATACCCATCCATCCATCCACCCAACCACCCACTCGTCAAGGCATCTATTTATCCATTCTTCCATATATTCATCTGCACCTCCATCAATCCAGCTATCCATTCATATAAATATGTACCCATCTATCCACCGAATCATCCATTCCGACATCCACCGAATCATCCATCCCGACATTCTCCTATCCATCCATTCAACAATGCACACATGTATCCATCCATACATCCATATAACCGCATATGCAAACATCCACCCGTCGATAAATCCATCTACTCACTCGTTCATCCATCAATCAGCTACCCATCCACCCGTCGGTAGATACACACATCCATCCATCTACCCATCAGTCCATCCATTCATCTACATATCCATCCATCAATATATCCACCCAACCAATAAACCATACATCTCCACAACCATATAACTATCCAAACATGCACATATCCATTAATCTACCCTCATATCCAGCGATTATTTTCAACCATACATATATTTACCCACATACCCAAGCGGCAATCCACCCATCGATCCATCCATCTACCAACTCATTCGTCCATCCTCGCATGTATCCAGCTATCCTCCCATTCTATCCATCTTTCCATCCAGTCAACCATCCATCCAACCACACATCCACAAATACTATCATCCATGCATGACCATAGACACCAGCAAAATGTGTATACACATCTTCCCACACACATATCTAACCAAACACTCCAGTCCACCCTCCTCCCCATTCACACATCTAACCATACATATATGCATCCATCCATCTACCCACGTACCCAAACGTCCATCTACCCATCCATCCATCTAGACTACTCACTCGTCCATACATCCATCCATCTATCCAGGTATCGGTTCATACATCCATTAATACATCCATCCTTACAACCATCCATCCACACATACATCCATACACCCATCCACCCACTACTCTATCATCCACCTATTCATGCAATCATTCCATCCACCCATCTAATCATCCATCGACCCATTCATTAAACCATTCATGTATTAATCCACCCAAGAATAAATTTGTCCACCCCAATCCAACTATCCATCCATCCCCCAATCCATTCGTCCATACAACTCCACCTAGCCATACAATCCATACAGCCATCTGTCCACTCACATACACATACCCATGTATGCATTCATCTATTTCCAGTCATCCATCGAATCACATACCCACCCATTCATTCATCCACCCATGCATATATCCAGGCAATCATCCATCCAACTATCCACCCAAATATCCATTTGATTTAATCATTCAGTATTTTCACATGATTTTATAATCCTTAAAGTTAAAAATCGGTGAAAATAACCTAAAGCAACTTTTATTTTGTGGTCAAGAATTTTGAATAGCGCCTTCAATTTGTATTGAATCTGCCCTTTATATTGATGAAAATAAAATACAATTAATAATAAGCCTAATAATTATGACATGCTCATAATTATTATCCAATCATAAAATTGTGTAAAATATACAGCTTACTTAACTATAGTCAGGCTATATTACCTACATAGTGTAGATTATCAGGCATTTGGGGCGCCATTTTTGACAGCCACCTCAAAAGCACATCCACCACCAATTTAGTGGCAAACAAGCAGATTATGTTACGTAATGGTTATATATATATATATTAAAAATAGGGTGTGCAATAATCCCTAAGGCACATATACTAATAACACAGGGTATCAATATGTTCTGTCATAGCCATTCGATAGTACTATAGGTTATTACTATTCAATAGTAATAACATCGGATGATATATCGTGTGTTGGTACAATCTGATTAGCATCATGTGACACGCAATTGTCCAATGTGATGTCTATAATATTCTTAGATGTTGTGTAGGAATTATTATTCAACTTACATGCACTGTATCAGAGCAGGACGATCCGATTGTTTTTCAATAATAGACATCGCTTCTGACACAACATGGAGAACATGGCTGGAACTGATCTTGGGTGGCCACGCTTCAAATTGAAAATGCACGACGGTATGAACTTTCTAAAAAGTAAGAACAAATATTGCATAATATTTATCGATTGCTACAAGGTATTCTGACGACGCAGAATATTCATAACTTATTATTTAAAAACAAACAAATAATATGAATATATATATAAAGCTGTATTTACTATTTATAGGATCATTATGCTTATCCATATAATGATATCTATGCGATGTAAGGTAATCATTAAACAATGTTTTTGCTTCAAAATTGAAGCCTATGTCACCCATTAAGGATGTCAATATTCTTGGTATATCAGGTAATGCACTCATTATTCGGTTTGATATGCTTCCATTTTTTCTCCCCCAGATTTTACCTAAAATAAAATCTATAAAGGCCCCATATATCGCTGAAATTATGTTACATAATTTGTTAACCGAACAACATAAACAAGAAATGCTACTATAAACTGCCAATTTAGTGTGTACTATTGAGTATAAAGAGCACAGAGAAGGCAGTATGCTGCACGACATTGGTACCCAACAAGACTATAATTAATTCCACCATATTACAATAGGATATAACCAATTGTAACACCAACTTCAAGTTGGAGTATATATTTTCCCACACCAGCTGGTGTTAAATTAATACCGAGCTCGGTTTCTCTCTCTACCTCGTGATTCCGCAGAACAAGGGGTGAGGAAGAATACTTTAACTAACAGCCGCATCATTGGCCAAAGCTCCCCTCCTCCCTTTATCTAAAGCCATGACACTACAATCTACATCCTCTCCCAGCACGCCTAAATCCCCCGCCAACTAAGTCCTTCCATCTCAATATCGGCCTCCCCAACCACTTCTACGACATCGACATGGCGACATCGCCATTTGGTGGAGCCATCCTTCATCCATCCGTTCCCACGCCACCTAATCAACCTCTCCGCAATTATCCCAGTCATCCCAATCTCTTCTGTTATACAAACTAACCTACTCCTCTTCACAGGCTTAACCCCCGCGATCCTTCTCATCCAGTTATTTTCACACATGTGAAAACGCTGTTGCTGAGCACTAGACTGAGCCACCAGTTTCAAACCCATAAATACACGCTGAAATAATACATGTACACAAAACATTGCCCTTTATTTTTTTTTGAAATATGCCTATCTGTCATTAGCCCCTCTACATTCTTCCAGACCACAGCCAGGATTTAATCATTTCCTGCACCTCCCCATCCATCTGTCACCAGATATCAATCCCTCCAGTTATACAAAACTACCCCTCTGCCTAATCCCTTTGTCTGCTACGATTATACCCAACTCCTGTTGATGTGCACCCGCTGATAAGACTTCCGTCTTATCCAGGCTCATACATAGCCCATGCCTCTCAAATAAACCCGTATACTCTACAGAAACCTATTGTACCTCCTACCTTCAACAACTACTGCCAGGTCGTCGGCGTATAAAAGCTGTTGCAGGACGTTCTTATAGTACTGATTATCCTGCTAATCACTTCCATTACCATAATGAAGAGTGGAGGACTTAGCCCACTACTATGCCTGAGCCCAATATTTACCTGAAACTCTTCGAACATCATAAAACCAACCACAACCAAACCCTTCGCACCCTCATAAAGACTCTCCACTACCCTAACTTCCGCTTCCGTAACACTCAACCACCTCAATGTAGATATTACTAATTCTATAGAAACGGTATCGTAAGCCTTCTCCAAATCCACAAAATCCAATACCATACTCCCTCTGGACGGCATTCTCCTTTCTACCAGCTGCCTAAGTGAAAATAGGTCATAACTTGGCACCATTCCCACCCGCAACCCCTGCTGTTCTTCTCCAATCTCCGATTCAACCCTTGTTATAATTCTTCTATCCAATATCCTTTCCAGTAGCTTAAAAACTTGACCGAACAACGTCATATCCCGATACTTTCCAGGGTCCTGAATATCCCCTTTACGCTTTCAAATGGGTACAATAAGTCATGTCTGCCAATCACTAGGAATTTCCCCTTCTTCAAATACACGTTAAGCAATATCCCTATACATACTTCACACCAACCTCCCCTGTGATTATAAACATTTCCACCCGCCTTTCATCTAATCCCGCCGCCTTTTCTCTCTTCTCATGGCCCAATCTACTTACAATTCCGAAATCCCCCCACCACAATCTTACCTCTCACTGCATTAGATAAATCCAAGTCAGAACCCCTCCCTGATAGTACATATCCTTGAAATAGTTCTCCCAGACCCTAATCACCTCATCAATAATGGTGATCAAGCTCCCATCCTGATCCTAACCACACTCCCTCCATTAATATATACTTCCTCTTCCTTTCTGTCCCATACCATTCTAAAGACATTCCTTCCACTGTCATCATTAGGCTGCTTATAAATGTTATCTTCTCTATATATATCACCTCTTGCCTTTTTCTACCGCTTTTTCTACCTCTCTTTTTTCTTCCCATAGAAATGCCGTAATCATAAGTCAGGTTGTATCCCCCTATCCACGATCTATTATAATGTCTTCCATACCTCCCTCTTCTCAACCAACGTCCTTTCTAGCTCCTTCATCCATAACATCTTCGTTTTCTTCCACGACCCCCACGCTTACCCGATGAACTTCCACAAAGTTGTTCTGCAACTCCCACAGAAGCTAACTTAATAAGACCCCACTCAACTTCTTCACTCCCTACCTGCTCTTGTAGCTCCTCGAAGATATGCACCACCATGTCCCTATACTCTATGGCCACCCGATCTTTGCATTGGGAGGTGAGAAGAGGGAGGTCTGGAAGAAATTTGAAGAGGCCAGGGATAGTGTGATACAACCGGAGTTAGCCTTATGCTACCTCTATTGGCATAAAACGAAGGTAGTGAAGTATCTAAGGAGTATCTAAGGAAACTGCTCAATGTGTATTTGAGGGAAGGCGTACCCAAAAGGAATGGCGGACTGGCCTGATTGTGCCTATTTGGAAGCAAATGGGTGATGTTCAAGACCCAGGAAAATATCGGGGCATCACACTGTTGTGACATATTTTTAAGTTTTGGAAAGGATTTTGGATAGAAGAATTAGGGCTGGAGTTGAGACGGAGATCGGAGAGGAAAATCATGGCGTTCGTATGGGAAGAGGGACAAGTGATGGGCTGCTCTCTCTTAGGCAGCTGGTGGAAAATAAATTAGAGGTGAAAGGGAGTTTGTCTTTGGGTTTTGTAGATTTAGAGAAGGCCTATGATATGGTTCGCAAGAAATTAGTTATATATGTCTACGCTAAGGTTGATGGAAGTTCTTGAATCACAAGTTATGGTGGTGGACGGCCTTTATGAAGGTACAAGGGGTAGGGTCCTGGTTGGTTCTGGGATGTCAGAAGAGTTTGAGGTTAATATTGGACTTAGGTAGGGTAGTGCCCTCAGTCCAGTTCTTTTTATTATGGTAATTGAATGTATTAGCAGCAAAGTCAGTACAAAGTATGTACTGAGACAGCTGTTATATGCTGAAGACCTAGCAATAATTATGAATAGTAAGCAGGAATTGCAGGTTTAACGGAAAGGATTATTTGAGAGGCATGAGTTATGCATGTGCATGGATAATACATAATTTTTACTAATGGGCATGTAACGATATTACCTGGGTATAACCCTTACTGACAAAGGTATTAAGCAGAGGGACAGTCTGACTGGGAGGTGAGTAAAAGGATCCAGTCTGGGGCTCTGGCCTTGATAAATATGTAGGGGGTTATGTCAAATAGACATATATCTAGGACATTATAGGGGAAGTTATTAGGTATAAGTATTATCCCTGCATGTATTTACGGGTTTGAGACAATGGCGCTGCCAGGGGCTCAATAACAGCGACTCCAAATATGCGAAAATAATTGGATGAGAAAGATTGCGGGTTTAATCATAGGGATAGCAGTAGATAGTAGGATATTCGTTTGGAGATTATGATGCATATGAATCTTACAGAGAGGGTGACAAGAGGGCTTCGAATAGAGGGAGGTGGATGGCTTTGACAAACGATGCGGATGTCAGTTAGTATTTGCTTCCTCACCACTTTTTAGGAATTCACGATTTAGATAAAGAGATATTTAACGCCACAGTTTTTACAGTGTATACCTACATTGAACTCGTATGAACTCTCTACTGTATAATGTTTTCACGGCAGTGTCACATCTATGTGATATGCAACGTTTGGGCTACATTCCTTTACCTTGACTCCATCTTGAGATACTTCAAATACACGGTGGTAGGTATTATGCTGGTGCTTCTCCACGGCAACAGCAGATACGCTCATGTTTCCATAGCGCGTAGTCACATTGTCATCCCAGTACTGAGGACAGGTCTGCAAATGTTAAAAGCAAATTGAACGTTCATGAAGCGAAATATTGATCTTGATTATATACACACGATCTGACTATCATATCTCAGTATTTCTTACATGGCAACATATCGTGTATAGTAAACTACTATTGCATGCACACCATTGGCTGATTAGTTATCTGTCAATGAATATATTTTCGATATTGTACTTAGGTCTACTTACGCCCAATGCGATATAGTTGTGCATTATTATATCGAACCTTTGGTTCGTTCAATGGGAGATGAATGACATTGCATACATGCCAACATCGGGATTATGCAGGATTTTAAGAAAAAATAATATACTACTCCCTATAATTATTATGGGCAGGAGTGTGTAAGTGAACACGTAATACACGTAGTCAGTATAGTTACTGATTTATTATAGTGTGGTGATATAGGTACACATACCACTATGATTACTCTCGTCCGCGGTGACCTGTCATAAGCGTGATCCACAACAGTTGTGAACATTGAGTTGGAATTTGAGATTTCCTCAAATGAATGAAAACAAAACATATAATTGTAGCAAATGGTCCGCCATAGTTTCATAATCGCCCGCCCCCCCAACAAATGTGGAAAATTATCAATTTTTGTACTCGAAAAGTAGCGTCAAAGATGTATAGGCCTATGTGAGGGACAGCTACATTAGAGATACAGTTGGCAAAATTAAAACTAAGTCTTCAACGTGAATGTGGATAAACAATAACACTTTCTTTAATCCTTGTTTTATAAAATGTATTAAGATAACGTATGATGAATTTCTGTCTCAAAACAAAATTAGGCAAGTATAGGGGGCTCTTATTGGCGAATAAGTTTTTGTCAGTCCACGACAGACATCAAAATATTGTTTCTTTATTGTTACACAAATATTTTTCTTTAAAAAGTATGCAATCTATCGACAGACCACAACAGCTATTCAGACAACTGTATAGCGCTTTCCGTATATGATTCCCTTCGTATATGTAGTACTTTTATGAAATGGTCGTCCCTCAATATTGACTACCCCTCACTATATACCAATACACCCCATCTGTGCTTTGCATGGTCATTACTATGTAAAATTTATTACAAAATATTATTGCTTTTGCATACCTACTATTACTACCAGTTGGTTTAATTGATGTTCATGTAATTATAGGTACGTTTAGTGACAATATAACGTTTTCAAGTAGGTCTTACGCAATTTGAGAGTGAGCATATCCGTCCCACACGGTCGTCCCCCACGTCCTTCACTCACTGTATAAATATGTCCGAAAACAAAAACTTTTTTTATTTTTTGCTCTAGTCATATTAGCTAGATGTCAAAGGTTACATTAAAGATGATTTTTATAAAATTGTATCAGGTGAGTTGATTCTATAAACTAGTCACATTATGTCCATCCTTCTGATCGGCAAATTCATTCGACTTTTCCGCGATTGTCATAGCCGTGATTGATTTCCTCCAAAATAGAGCCCCGCTATGCCGGGACTTTGACTTAGTTTAGCAGGAAGTGTGCGAGAATGATGCCATGATATGCATGCAATGCGAGAACTTACAGAAATGTAACAGGAAAGTTAGCGGGGATGTGCGGTTTTCAAAATACCGTCCAGCCAGCTACTGTAACAGTCCTGGATAACCCCGGGTACCCTACAATATTGGCAAGGTTTCAAATAATTATTTGATATTAGTAAATATTATGTATATGCTAGGATATGTAAGAATATCACAAAGTACTGGTCTGTATATACCTTGTCCTGTGGGTTAAGTTGATTCAACATGATAATCACAGAGCACTCCCAGTCATAGACTAGTCTCCAGAAATCTTCAATCGTGTTGGGCAGAGGAGCTTGGGTAGTAATATAGGCATCCTTCTTAGAGAAACTCTGTTTAGAATTATAAAATTAACATTATTATTCTATGTACCAGTTTGTGTCCGTATATATTTATTTATATGTAATTTAGAAGTATTTAGAAGTAATTTGTTGAGACATAAAATGGCCAATGGGGATGGAAATATAATTATTCCAACATAGTGACATGGTATAATTAATGATGCGGAATGTAGTTAGTATATCATTCCACTCGCACTGCCAGGAACATTAAATGTATAGAGATATAACGCATTTCTGAGGTTATATTCATTATATTTTTTTATTATGATGGATAGATGGAAACCACAATTAGTGTAATATATTTTAATATAGCACCAAGTGTATATACATCTTAATTTTCATTTCCATTTAGATACAGTATATGTTATTAAAGATAACGTCATTGTTTGCCCAAACTATTGTTACTACTGTTCTATGTCCTATGTGTGAGCGAGCTGCGATTTTGCGAACAGTTTTCCAAATCTATCGCATTACAATTTAATATACAACATCAGCTGTATTTCGAAAGTCATTCAACTTCTTTTACTCCAATGGTATACATTTTAGTGTTGCGAAATTAAATACAGTTTTATGCCCATCAAGAAGTTGGTAATGTAAACCATGATATATAGAGCATGTTTACCTTTAGAAAAGTAGCATTCACATACTTCTCGGCGTTGGCGGGCGAGGAGCTCTTCAGAAATACACGGAATCGTTCAGCTGAAAAGGCGATATAAAAATAAATGTAAATTAGGGATCTTACCATCGTCCAAGTCTGTACTACAATATAAGGAAAATATAACGGTTGAAATGACGAATTGATTAAGTTTGAGAAACAGTTTCAACACAGAGGTTATACGAATTATACAAAGCCTTCGATATATCAGTTAGAGCCACTGAAATATATCCATCGCCATATTTTAACTGTTGACCTTGAACTTTTAACTGTTGATTAAAAGTCCAATGCTCTATGTACGGAGCTAACCAATAGGACAAAGGGTATGGTATGCACAAATTCACACATTACAAATCAAAATCGAACTATGTAACTTTGTAGTTGAAATTTCAACGAACATCATGGAGAATTTGGTAACCAGTTTTGTAAGAAAAGACAAATTGTAAATGGATACTTTAAGATTAAAACAACACTGAAATTGTTAGGTATTCGGACATATACATACATGTGATGACTGTGCCTATGTGTAACCATAACGTGATCGTAACCTATGTATACAATACACTGTATACACACCTAACCCGTAACATAGGTATATAATCATACTAATAAATGCACACCTAGCAGTGTAATTATTTTAATTTGACGGGTACGATTGTTATAGCTATGCTGTTCAATTTGGCATAGAAACCCATCTATGGAAATAATATATTAGTCAAAGCATCCGAAACGAATCAATGTATTATCATTGTACAAATACGCGTTAAAGTTAGTAGGACAGACATGTTGATCAGGCTGGTTGATCCATAGAGAATATTGTGTTACCAATGAGTCTTTTATACTGCCATGTTGGTAAAGAGACATGTAAACGGGATGTGCACATGGAAAACATGAATGGTTAACATTTCTCGGAAATGCTGGTATCAAACAATGGTATAGAAGAACTGTGTTCCCAACAAGTCACTGTATATATAGTCTAGTTGTAAAACTGCGATCAACATTCGAATAGCTGATCGATCGACGCTGGCAAATTAGTGAAGTTAAGGCTAAGGTTTTTATTTGAGGACTCTGATTTACCCTACTCCTTATTTATATTTTTATTTTATCATATCGAGGGATTTCGTTGAAGTAATACTCTGATACTGCTTCGTGTTTTACAGTTTTCAAATACTACAAATAATAACTCTACGAATATAGTAATGTGTCGAGTGGAACTTTAGGATAACTGGTGATGATTTAGTATTTTTCACTTTCCTTGTCCATTTCCACAACGATATGGTCAAACACTTACTCAGTCTCATATACCAATGGAAAAAACATTTGTGTTGTAAGTCATGAACGTAGTTTGGAAAGATTAAGATGACATATTTTGACCAAAGACATATCGTTCTTGCCCATTTAAAGCGATTATTAGATATATATATATATATGTAAATATATATAATCCTCCTTAAAATATAATATACTGTAGCCTATATACTATTGACAAAACCTGACAACCATATTCGCCTATGCTCCTTATCAAACACCATTATTTTGCATTTGTTGTTTCTTGACAAACACCGATGACGAGACGAGTTTTGACCAAAGAGGGGGCAATTCAAGTTTATTCGTTCTTGCCTATTTTAAGGCATTCCGGGACAGATATACATAAATCGTCTTGAAATGTAAGATACTCACGGTAGCCTATATACTATTGACAAAAGTTGACCAACAGATCGGTCTATGCCTCTTAATAAACATCATCATATTGCATTTGTTGGTTTTGGACAAATACAACTGGCTGGTTTTGACCAAAGACATGGCAATTTTAAGGGACTACGAGATAAAGAGATATATAATCCGTCTTACATAATCTGAGATACCTCTATATAGCCTACATCGTTGTCAAAAGGTGTGAACAGATTAGCCAATGTCGCTTATCAAACATAATTATATTGCATTTATAACAGTACATGCATGTGTACTCACGTGGTACAATGTTCTTGAATCTGTTTTTAGCCACGTTTGCCGGATTCGTAGTCGCCGAAGCGGAATTGTCCTTGTTGGAGTCTTGGAATTCTTTCAGAAGCTTTTAAAACAATGATATTTATATGGGAAATAGAACATGAATTTATATCGTATAATGATTTACAATTATGATCATAACACGCAACCGATTATGAATACTACATACATATATATGTGTATACACATTGTCTCGGAATTATATTTTAAATTGATATTTAGTATATATAAATCTGTATGAAGAACAATCTTACCAAAATAAGTACTGGTTTATATAGTGTAATTATAGTTACTACATAGTCTAGTTATTATAAGCATGAAGTGGTATCTAGTTTACTTATATATCCCTTTTGATTAATAATATCTCGCATACACACATATTGAAAAAAATATATATAATTCTTTAGATGTGATTTATATTTACCTGAAACTCTTGAGTGATAACACTCCGCTGTGACTTTACGTCTAACGCTGACATTGCATCTGTGCTCAGTTGGGTGTGTTTGGTCATTTGGAATTCAACGAGACTCTTGTAAAGGACGACATATTGGCCCTATTTTATATATATAAAATAAGCATAACTTTTGTTAAGTGAAACTGTGAATGTTTAGTTGATTAAAAAGCCAAGTACTGATTTAGTACAAAATAGTAATACTTTTATATATTAGTTAGTTCCAAAACATTCAGTGATTGCTATTCTATTACCAACTTAACGGTAACAACAATTGTCCAAAGCTATTTAAGAACCATATTAAGGTCTCTTAAATTCAAAATAATACTACTTACTAGGCTAAAACATAATAATAAACATACTTTCGACTTATATGTCAAATGAAACAGTGCAATAAACCAAGCAATGAGCTATACAAAAGTTGAACTTGAGCGAAGTTAACCCGAGATATGACCATTTGAAGATGTCCTAATATGTAAAAATACCGGCCATAGGTCAACACAAACGAGTAAAATAGACAATTTATGGGTTTAAACTGTGATATTTTTCACAGAAAGGATTTCCGGACCATTAAAGTATCATTACTTCAAAGACATATATTATGGTATCTTGTAAAATAAATATGAGCATCTCAATATATTTCATTTTGGTTCTGTGGTAACCAAAATTATGCGGTTTTGTCCAATCTTGTAAGTCCAATATGTTGAAAAAATAATTATATTCATGTTCTGCTTTCTGAAACTTCATACCGATAGACGCGGCCGAAATTAATCTTATTGATGCATGATGATTCTCCGTACTTTGTAATAACTTAACTTTAGTCAGCCTTATTTTGGAAATGTCAAAAGTTATTTTTTTAGTTATTTTTATTTTGTTATAATTTTTAAGACTAAGTCGATCTTTTCGATCCTTTCCTAATCCTTTCGTGTTTTGTTTTTTAATTATAATTTATTTATTATTTTGTTATGATTATTATTATTACAAAGGAATTTAATCGTAACTTTGGTAGGCATAGATACGAAATTAGCAAATACGATCAACCCATCTAACAAACATATATCTGGTATATCTTGATATAAATGTTACTGACACATTTATGTTTTTTCAACTGATACTAGAGAGGTTGTTAATTGTATATCTAGTTTACAGATTGGTAAATCGTGCGGTCATGATAATATAAACAGTAATTACGGTACTTATAAGTCACATCATCAACTTATAATTTTCAAAGGGAGTTTTCTCGACTCAATTAAAAATAGAAAAAATCCTATCTTCAAATCTGGCAAGAAAAATAATGTGGCAAACTATCGCGCTATATCTATTCTACCATCCATTTTCAAAATATTCGAAATAGTTGTTTTTAACAGGTTGATTACATTTATTGAAGATAACAATATACTTTATTCGGATCAACATAGGTATATAAAAGAACACTCTACATATATGGCTTCTGTTATATAAGAGCTAAACTCAACACCCATACACAATTGTGCTACTTGCTGCTAATATATTTTATTTTGATATAACAGCAGTTTCCGGTTACCCGTGCAGAGAATGGTATAGCCATTGGCAATTTGGGGTGTAGCGACAGGTTTTCAGACACTTCAATATTTCTAGATATTTGTGTCACACCTACAATTATTAATTCTTGAGTTTTGTTCTGTATCACCCCTCAGGTATGTTGGTTTTCATTT
>JAODAI010215401.1:0-10469 GCA_027575025.1 Scotoplanes globosa | reverse complement strand
CCACCCCTCCGCAACCATTTCCACCATTTTTTCAACAAAAACTCAAGCCACATTATTTTATATGCGGCTGACATTCCACCGCCTTCCACCACCTTCCACTTCACCAGTCCCAGCTCTCGCTCATTTCCCCATTTTTTTCAACAAAAACTAATCAAACCAGATATTATTTTATATGCAGCTGAGCCTTGTCGACTTGGTTCTTCAATTATGTTACTGTACAGGTAAATAAATAGTTGTTAAAATTGTTGAATGCTCTGTTCTCTTAGGAAAATTATTCATGGCCTTGGTGCCCTTTTGTCAAATAAATAATGGCTTTGGTGCCCATGTCACTTGCCTTGGTACCCTAAAAATGAGATATGACCAATGGCCTTGCCCCTGAAATAAGTTATTTTCATCCCCGTTTTTCACTTGGTCTAATGTCAATGTGAATACATTTAGCATATTGACAGAAATAGAGAAGAAATGTTTTTCCTATATATCCATCCTCATCATTAAAAGAAGACTCAAAAACAAAATAAAATCTTCAGAAAAAGATTGTGCAGCCGATAATACGAACGTCAAGTCTCATCCCCAGAAAGGCAGATTTGGTCCAAATGTTTGTCTTGAAGATTTATTCACCAACAATTATAGTCATTGAACTTGTTTCCTTGTCAAATTCATCTGCAGCATCTACTAACGTTAACAGTTGTTAATTATCCAGGCTTGTAGGATGATCTAAAAACAGAATGCGCTCATTGTAAGACACTTTTTTATACCACAATTGTATACTTGTACATTATGTACTTATAATTCTTGTGCGATTTTAAATATTATGTACTTCTGTATTGTAATGTGTTCAGATTTACTTGTGTTTTATATGATACTCGCTATTTAGTTTTTCTTATGTATTGATGTCACTACAAGATGTATATAACCAGAAACGGAGACAGACGAAAATGTAAATTAACTATTTTCTCCTCATGATCCAGGGACGACGCAGTCAACAGTTGTCCGGAGAATGATATCAAGGCCGACGATGCGAGCATCAATTCCCGTCCCCAGACCAACAAATCTGTTTCCCGGCCCTCTGCCATGGAGACCGCAGTAACCGCTGGTAACATCCGCAACGAGCAGTCCGGCTACAGGGTGTGGTACTCTGTGGAGATACGCACCCTACCCGCGCCACCAGAGAGGGTCATCCATATCAAATGCTGCGCCCAATCTACCGCCATTATTGACGTCGACATCTTCAACCCGACAGCTGGGGACTTAACCTTTGAGGTCGTCGTCGAGGGTGACGGTCTCCGCGGAGACGGGCAGATGACATTGTCGCCCGGTCAGAAGAGTTTCTACCGTCTGGCGTTCTCTCCGTCCACCGTGGGTGAGACAAACGGCAGGTATGTGATTAGCATGTGACTGTCAGTATCAGTATTTAGGACTAGGATTAGGGCAAGGGCTAGGGCTAGGAATGTCCTGGGTTAACTGTCCGGGCAGTAGTTGTCTAGAAATGTTTGTTTGTTTCAGAACTTTATTTCAACCAATAGTAATGGTAGTATATAATATAGTATGATGTTTTTACAAGCATGTGATTATTTATACATTTTACACGCACTAAATGAATGTATTATAATATAGGTAAACCAATATCAAGAAAATATGAAATTGTGTTATTTGTAGTTAATTCAGTGTAGTTAATTCAATGTAGTATGCTGATATTGTTCAGTGAAGTGATACCATGTGTAAGAGCTTTGTATTATTGAACCTCCCTCCTCGTTGTCATTGCGGGAACAATTGGTGGGGATTGGCACACCTTTAATTAAATCAGCGGCATATTGCCTGCCATTTATCAATGGTAGGACTGTCATTCGTTTTGACAGAACTGGTTGGTATATATCATGCAATAGTTCAATAATTGGTGGTGATACATGAGTTTGAAGTAAGCCAATATACTGCCAAAGAAAGGGCCTGCCGTCTACCCATCCAGAAAACTTTGACATTGAATTTGTTTATTTGTTGATATGTGGCTTTCACATTAACCGTGTAGAGTCCTGGTAGAACGGGAAACATATTTTTTGCCAAATATATCTAATCTAGGTTTATTTTGGGGGTGAATTTTGTTTAATTGTTGCTCAAATTTGAAAAGCTTTGACATTGGCTTTAATTCATTAATTTGTTATTGTGTTGCTTTTATGTTATTCGATTCCATGTATTTGTGAATGAATGGTTTTCAACTATTTTTTATTTTGTTTAATATAGAAAGGGGAGTATTCTACATTTGTATGCCTCTTGACATGTTTTAAACACTTCCTATCTACAACCTTCTTCATTTCTGATATGTATATAGATGTACCTGATATTGGATGTGTTTTACCAAAACAAATAAATAATTCAAATGTAGAAAGGGAAACACCTTTTTGAATTGTTTTTACAATGTGACCAGCGTCCTATTTCACAAAGATTATTTAGGAATCTTTGTAAGTTTAATCTTCATAAGTATTTAAGAAGAATGATCGCTCTTAACTTCCGAATGAGTAAACTTTATAGGTTACAAACTTTTATTTCCAAACGATTTAAAAAAGTTTGTAAGTCGGCTATTAACATGCGAATATGTGTATTATTTTGTTTGCGCCATTATGAAATACAATTTCTGACCGTTTCCAATATTGACAGGAGTTTAGATATTGATTGCTTGACTATATTTCATGTTAATTTTAACACTGCGATTTATAGCGCCAACTTCGAGATGTGTGTTTTAGTCAAATATTCAGTACGAACATTAACTTACGCATACTCATGATCAGACGTAAACTCACAAACTATTTCAGCCAAAGGAAAGAACGAATTCTTCTTAAATGATTTTGTGACATAGAACTTACAAATCTTTGTAAATTTAAGGTATATTTCAAAGTTACGCACTTTTAATCTTTGTAAGTCCCATTTACGAATGTTATTAAGTTTCGTGAATTAGGACCCTTGACCGGTTATCTCAGTGAATAGAGCGTTGTAGTGGAAATACTGAGTGATGGTGCCTATATTCCAGTGGCTCTTACTAGTATAATCTAAGACCGATGCTGCCTATATTCCAGTGGCTCTTACTGGTATAATCAAAGACTGATCATGCCTATATCCAGTGGCTCTTACTGGTATAATCAAAGACTGATGGTGCTTATATTCCAGTGACTCTTACTGGTATAATCAAATACTGATGGTGCCTATATTCCAGTGGCTCTTACGGGTATAATTAAAGACTGAACGTGCCTATATTACAGTGGCTCTTACTTGTATAGCCAAAGGCTTTGGGTGGCACCGCTTGTTGGAAAGGTCCAGGAAACCTAATCCATCAATATCCCATCCAAATTTGATGTCTCCAGTAGTATCTTAATTAATGTCACAAAAACATGCCTCTTAGAGAACGATTAATATTACACAGACCGGTCAGCTCAGTTGATAAAGTATTGGACTTGTGATTAGAAGGTTGGGAGTTTGAATATGGAGTGATGACGAGTATATTCCAGTGAGTCTAGCTGGTATCTCAAAGACTTTGGGTGGCTCACGTGGAGCAGTGGTTAGGGCATCCACCTCTAAGCCGGGGGCTCAACTAGCGCAGTGGTTAGGGCATCCACCTGTAAACCGGGATACTGAACAGTGGCTCTGTGCCGGTGTGAATTTCAGGACACTGGAGGTCAGGTCATTAAAAATGGTACATGTTTCCTTCTTGCTTGTGTAAGAAATTGGAGCATGGTTAACAATCCAGTGATCCTCAAAAAAATTCTGATGACGGTGTTAATAATCTGGAAGGTTAGAAATGAGCCATTGAACACAAACGGGCAAGGAAACACAATCAATCATTCAAATACACTATCCTCTTTTGTCTCGTCATTCTAGTCTGGCCATCTTTTCCCCAAGAGTAGGGAGTTATCCCGGATGGTCTTTCCTTTTAATTGTTTTTTATCGTTTTACCTTGTATAGAATATAATTAACCTTTCTGGCACTAATCTTTATCTCTCTTTCTTGGCAAATACACTATCTCATCATTCCTCTTCTTGGCAATGTCTTTCTATTTTATTTCAGTCTCATCTTCCAGAATAGCACGGTGGGTGAGTTCTGGTACAGGCTGAACCTGGTCGCTGAGACCCCTGCCCCCACCGCCTGTCCCCATATGGAATGTGAGCTGGGTAAATGGAGTCGACAGTTCATCACTCTGACCAACCCGACCGCAGAAACCCTGGAAATGACAACCACCAATACAAACAGCAACAACTTCACCTTGGAACTGGAACCAGATAAGCCGGTACGAACATACATTTTTGAGGCAAAATGCTGGGTCACATGTTCTTACTATGCCAAAGTTTAATAAACTTTGTTACCAATACTCTCTCTATCCTAGAACTATAGGAAAGTGGAACTTGTTGCCAAATAGTGTCAGATCGGCTATGGACGTTAATATTTTTAAATCATGTACATCCAAAAGATGTATCTTTCTAGCGTTGCACATAAAGCACATTTGAAAATCTAGTCACTACGTTGTCAATTACTACCTGTGCGTGATAACCACCAGATTTGGAGGTGTCCAGCAGAAGCAGATTGTATTCCAGTGGATCTAGCTGATATATAAAAGGCTTTGGGTGGCTCATGTAACCTCTGCATTGAAAAGGGCCAGGAAAATCAATCAATCTTAATCAATCAATTACCTTTTTGAATGTGTTTTGTGGCCCTTTTCAACCCATACGTTATATTTAAACCACCCAAAGCCTTCGATTTCAGTTAGAGCCACTGGAATCTTTTCACCATTACTCCGTATTCAAACTCCCGACCTTGCGATTAGAAATCCAATGCTTTGTCAACTGAGCTAACCAGTCAGACAAATCAATCACACGCTATATTCCCAAGTGGTTATGTCTATTATCAGGGTATTTAACTTTGTATACACAACAAAACGTTGAATTGCTTATAACGAATGATCTTAGTTGTTAAGAAGTGCATACAAGACTGGTATATATTGTAACCATAACCAGATGTGTACAGATCAGTGTTTCCATTGGGATATGGCAATCCCAATGTGCAATAATTAGAAAAACAATGTTTTCTGAGATGAACTCAGTTTATCTGTGATAAAAATGTTTATCAAGTGATAAACTAAGTTTATCAGGATAAACTCTGTTTATCAGTTGAAAAACGTTGTTTCAAATGAACAGTGTTTTCCAGAAAGTTAAACAATGTTTTTCTGCAAAGAATTATTTTGTTTATTGATAAACTCAGTTTTTCTGTGATTAACTCTGTTTCTCAGCATAAAAACTGATAAGCAGTATATTTCAAACAGCTAACCATGTTTTCTGTAAACACTGACTATGTAACTCAGTTTATAGATAAACAAGTTTTGCTGGTGAAAATCATAGTTTTTCAGATAAACAGTGTATAAACTTAATCTTTTGAGGAATTATATTTATTTATAATGGGATTTACTTACTTGGTTCATCTGTGAAAAACATGGTTTATCTGAGATAAATAGTGTTTGATTAATGCACATTTGGCTTGCCATACTCGGGACACACGATTGCGGAACCTGTGCTTAGCTGAAGAGTGGAAACTTTTGTGACCGATATAGTTACATTGGATGGCTCTCTAGTGCTTCAATGTTTATAACAAGGGACAGAATGTGTTATATTAAATTTTATACAATATATTTATATACATACCAACCACTGTTGTTTGTAATATATGTTATTGCTTGTTGCTCTCTCTGTAGATTGTGCTGTCCCCTCATTCTAACGTTGATATTCCAGTTCAGTTTATGCCCTCTGCCCTGGGTCAGGCGGATCACCACGCAGTGATAACATTCTCATGTCAACAGGTACTGTACAATGATCTTCAGCCACATACATCACCCACTGTCTTATTGTTTTCACGCCTACGCTCTCCAATGCAGAGTTTTTAGGATGTAAAAGTCAAGAGACACATGACTCTCAACAATAAATTTGAAGAGTCACAGTTCAACTTTCAAGAGTCCCAGTTCAATTTCCAAGAGTCTTGTTTCAATTTAAATTGTGTGAATTGCGATATTAGCTCTATATGCAGGATTGTTTTTGCCATTCATCCTATTGTTTATACAAGTTTTGCACTTGTCAATTGTAGTCCCTACCTGGGCATAATGGGGAAGTTTCCTACCATTTAGCCGGGGATGTTCACATTTGTGTGTCCCCGCTATGCGGGGGAGGTAACACAGTTTCTACGGGGATGTACACAGTGACATACAGGCCGGGATTGTGACCCAGAGACTTGCAGCAAATGTAACGGTGATTTGGCCAAGATTTAGGCGGGACTTTAATTTTTGCAGTCCCGCTAGCGGGGTTAATCGGGTTGTTCAACAAAATAATGCCCGCCCTGCCGAGACTTCACGAATGTAGCATGGTTAGAATCACACATCTTACAATTGTGAAAATAATATCCCCGTTACTGAAGTTATTTCCTTTCATAACATTTAGTGTATTAACGTGATTGTACCAATTGATCTTAATTGAACGAGCGCAGGTTATGAACTGATTTATAAGAAGTAGCTGCATACTGCATACCCTTGCCACGTTTGATCGCAACCATCCACACGTACGTAGCCTACTTATCTATAAAGGGCTAATGTGGAGATGTTAGATACTATAATTACCCCCCCCAAAAAAAAAATACGGTTTTGGTGTGCACCAACTCATTTTTTTACCAATTTGGGTAAAAATGGTGTCAAAGTGATCAGTGGATCATACTGCATTAAATAAGCTGGATCCCGTAAGGAATTTGAAGCATCACCCTTTTTTACCCATATATATATATAGCCCACCACTATTTTTTATAACATAACATATTTACCGTAAATTAAGTCAATGTATGCCTTATTTTGAGATGTAAGTTACAATCGCATCCTACATTACCTATGTGTGATTAAATTTTATGATTTCATTCTTTTTATAAAGTTTTAAATATATGATATTTTAAGAGTTTAATCTTAGCTTTGTCAGACATATTTTTGTATTACATGATCATTTGATTGACATTATATAATCTTTCTATTGATTTGCTGTTAAGTTTTATATCTATCTATCACTGCAGCTTGGTGACTGGCGGTTTCTCATCTCCGGCAGCGGGCTATCCCCCACCCCGGTGGATCCGGTAAACATCAGCGCCGTCCTCGGATCAAACACCTCCCTCATTCTGCCCTTCAGAAACCCCACCAACGAAACGGTTGAAGTGGACGTTGTGTTGACTGGTCAGTTTGAGCAATATTTCCGTCTAATAATAATTCATGAATTTATATAGCACCCATTTTGTGCAATACATTCTAATCTGCTATGCACCATTTATTGCAGTGATTATTTCACCTGATCAGATACCAGTTACTCACCTACGCCTAGCCTACACCCAACACTCGTTACCGCAATATGAACCTCCATGATAAGGCACTAATTGGCATATCAATGGATTTGGGTGGCTCAAATAACCTCCAGGTTGAAAAGGGCCAAGAAACTCAAACAATCAAATAAGCTCCTTTCCTTAGGTTTTAGTTTTGCAGTTAATCATGTTATACTGAACTTAGTTAACCCAATTACTTGGGGTATGGTTCCCAGGTTCAGGAAAATGATTAATCGTGTAATCAGACCTTCATTTTTAAGGAGCGCCGTGGCGATCAAGGTCCAAGGCGCTCCTGAAACGTGCACAGGAAAGCTATCAGTTGTTCTCCTAAAAAATCTGAGTGTTTAAAACTCAAGTTACTATGCTAATATTGGTCTCAAATCACAATGTGATATTAATGATACACCGTTACATATGGAGCTATTGTATTAGAAATATAGACCAGAAAAAAATATATAAAATGTTCAGGAGAGCGATTAACTCTTCTTAAATGTCCGGAGCTCCTGTTACATCTCTCCTGAGATTGGTGTAATACCAGCAGGAGGCCTACTTGTTTGTTGTTCGGGGCAATATATTGTGAGCATTGTCATCAATCTAGTATTATGTAACTCAGAAGAACATAATTAATAGATGGCTCTATTTATCCATGACAACCTTGTTAATCGTGATTGTTTTCCCCCTGATTTCAGCAGACCAGAGTCATTTACCAATGGCCACAGACAGTCAACTGGAGCTCAACAAGATTCAAGATACCTCCGCATTCTGCCTCCTTCTGAAGCACACCACCAGGATCCTTGTAGCAGCCAAAGCAACCCTTGATATCCCGATAACCTTTGCCCCTGGCAATATGAACCTTCACGAGGCGCTCTGTGTAGTGTCTGTGAGAAGAGAGGCTGGCTTGAAGTGGGTTTATCTGCCGAGCTCTAATCCGGATCATCCACAGTCTGACAGGTAACTGTAGCGTAATATCTATCTGAACGGTTAGCTCAGTTGATAGAGCGTTGAACTTGTGATCGCAAGGTCAGCGATTTTAATATGGAGTGATGATGATTAGGTTTCAGTTGCCTTGTCTGAATGGTTAGCTCAGTTGATAGAGCATTGATCGCAAGGTCAGGGATTGTAATATGAAGTGATGATTATTAGATTTCAGTTGCCTTGTCTGAACAGTTAACTCAGTTGATAGAGCATTGATCGCAAGGTCAGCGATTTTAATATGGAGTGATGATTATTAGATTTCAGTTACCTTGTCTGAACAGTTAACTCAGTTGATAGAGCATTGATCGCAAGGTCAGGGATTTGAATATGGAGTGATGATTATTAGATTTCAGTTGTCTTGTCTGAACGGTTAGCTCAGTTGATAGAGCGTTGGACATGTTATCGCAAGGTCAGGAGTTTGAAGTCAGGATTTTATTGCAGTGGCTCCAACTGGTGTATCAAAGAAGGCTTTGGTGTTATATTGGGGTTGGTCTTGATCAAGATCCTGCACTATTTTTATTATTAATATAATAATTAATGCATAATCAACACGTAATGTTTGAACTTGACTCAGTTAAACTCTGCGATCATCATAGGCTTCTTGCATTATATAGTTTCAACAATAGGCCTATAAAAGTATGGGGTGTGCTGTATGTAATCAACATTAGGGTTTATCCAACAATTTCAACTTTGTAGTTGTATGTGCATATTTCCATATAACACTTTCTTTCCTGTATCATGATCGTGGACATATTGAATGAATTTATTGAACGGATCAATTAAATACTGTAACCAATGCCATGACGGCTTATGCCTAACTTCTTCTTCGTTCGCCTAATTGTCCCCTATAACTGTGTATAAATGTATAGTAATAATTACCGCGCTGTTAACCCGTTCAGTGCATCGAAGGTAAAAAGACATTCAGTACGTCGAAGGTAAAAAGATTATTTTTATTTTCTTCCCTGTGTGCGTCGAACGTGAATCTACGTTTTTCACACGATGTGAACTGTGACCATTTACAGTCGTGGCAAAACCCTCAATGGTGATATATATGCATGAAACTCTTTGTTATCCAATATAGGGACGCTATGTAGGTTTAGTAATTAAAATAATGCACTTCCACCTGGTAAATGAATAATATATTACTTTTTACAGTACATGTACTGGAACAATTCAGCACAGTCAGATGTAACACACTAAAAGTATGCCGCACTGAACGGGTTAACACGAGTGTATTCTCTGGCTTGCCATTGCATTGTTTACGTTTTTAGAGAGGATTAAAAGTAGTAAGTAGTATCAATTGATGTGTGGTCCTGTTGCCCAACTCTGTGCTCCGCTGCAATGCTTCAGTCTAGTCGCAGTAGACCTGCCGTATCTACCCTCAGTAGGCCCTATGTACAGCTTGCCCATTGGGAATGTAACCCGAGTCCCGACTACGTTCAAATCAAACACGGGACTTTTTAAAGCCTCTATATTCACCCGTTTGGTTTGTTGTTGGGCAGAAATTGAAACATATTGGTTTCAATATAGCTCAGTATGCTGGGATAGGGTAGTACGAGTGGTGACAGTGTTAAGTACAATAAAAATACTATTAATTAAATACCTACTGCACATGTAATTACATACTACTGATGTCTACCCGATTATATTCCAGTTACGCTAACTGGTATATCAAAGTATTTAGGTGGGATAGCGTTGAAAAGGGCCATGAAACCTAATCAATCAATCAATCAAGGGTTGCGGGTTTAGAATTCGTCCACTGCAGTTGCCCCGCATGTCCGTAAGATGTGACTAATAGGGTGATGTGTATAATACTCCTAACAGTTTGGTTTAACTCAATTGAACTGTTCAAAAACTTTGGTTTTAATAAGCATATGCATAGGCCTCATCTAGAATATGCTATTCAGGCTTGGAATCTGTTCCTACCTAAGGATAGGTTAGTTGCGGAGCGTGTTCAAAGAAGGGCTACTAAATTAGTTAGTTCCCTTATAGACCGGCAGCCAGCTGTCATTAGGTTAGATGAACTAGGTACCAAGGTTTGACCATGGGATAATGTAGTGGGGTACTTGGAATGATCGAAAAGGTGAGTCTGGCAGATCCTACTTGCTGGATGTGGACCT